>JAODXP020000341.1:0-7500 GCA_027497455.2 Sardinella longiceps | reverse complement strand
TTTGTCCACGGGGGACTACTTTTCACTATTTCCCCACGGCGGAGCTATATTTGTGGGCGTAGTCAAACTTGCCGTCTGTATCTATACTTGTTTCGAGTATGGAAGTGTGTTTTATTTTGTACTTGTGTTGAGTATTGGAATGAGTATGGTGAGGTGTGTGTGTGTGTGTGTGTGTAAGTGTGTGAGTTGTTGTGTGGTGTCCAGGCAGCAGAGCTCTGGTGTGCTGAGTGTGTGTGTGTGTGTGTGTGTGTGTATGTGTGTATGTATGTGTGTATGTGTGTGTAAGTGTGTGAGTTGTTGTGTGGTGCCCAGGTAGCAGAGCTCTGGTGTGCTGAGTGTGTGTGTGTGTGTGTGTGTGTGTGTATGTGTGTATGTATGTGTGTATGTGTGTGTAAGTGTGTGAGTTGTTGTGTGGTGCCCAGGTAGCAGAGCTCTGGTGTGCTGTGTGTGTGTGTGTGTGTGTGTGTGTGTGTGTGTGTGTATGTGTGTATGTATGTGTGTATGTGTGTGTAAGTGTGTGAGTTGTTGTGTGGTGCCCAGGTAGCAGAGCTCTGGTGTGCTGAGTGTGTGTGTGTGCAGGGGTTAAAGTGTGTGTGTGTGTGTGTGGGGGGGGGGGGGGGACGCAGTACCGGCACCTCAGATAAATGAAGAGAATCAGCCCATTCTTCTTCTATACATTTAGCCTTGTTTGGCTGACACAAAATTTGAGAGTTCCCCCTCCTGCCAAATCCCACTTTAACCACTGTGTGTGTATGTGTGTATGTACAGTATGTGTGTGTTTGTGTGTGTGCTCTGGTGTGCTGTGTATATGTATATATGTGGGTGTGTATGTATATGTGTGTGTGTGTGTGTGTGTGTGTGCTGGTCATCTCTCATGCAGAGCTGCTTTCATGTAGCTGTGGGGCCCTTTGAGGCTCAGCTGGGACAGGGTTCTGGAGCGGGTATGATCACACACACACACACACACACACACACACACACACACACACACACACACACACACACACACACACTGTGTCTGTTTGATGTGACAGCAGTCCAACCTGACAGCTTTTGTTCTGTGAGATAAGATGATGCGCCAGAGATGGAGTGTCCACACACACACACACACACACACACACGACACAAGATGAGGCTCCAGAGATGGTGTGTCCATGTCACCACAGTACCTCTGATTAGCCACGACACACACACACACACACACACACACACACACACGCACACATGTATGCACATACAGACACACACACACACACACACACACATACATATGATCTGGATTATGACCATATAATCTGGAGTTATGAGTTGAGATTATCACCATATGAGATTAGCTAAAGTGAGATTATGGCCAGGTGAAAAAGAGTAGCATAAACTGCTGGACACACACAGACACAATGGGCTCAATAAATCACACCTGCCTCAAACATCAATCAGATTTCCCAGCACACACACAAACACACACATACATACACACTCACACACACACACACACACACACACACATAGTGGGCCTAATAAATCAGACCTGCCACAAACATCAATCAGATTTCCCAGCACACACACACACACACACACACACACACACACACACACACACACACACACACACACACACACACACACACACACACACACAGTGGGCCTAATAAATCAGACCTGCCACAAACATCAATCAGATTTCCCAGATACCCAGCGCCCAAATCAAAGACCAACAGGACAGGTACAGCTGGAGTCATTAGACTGTGTGTGTGTGTGTGTGTGTGTGTGAGCAGGGGTCTGGAAAGAGAACAGGGTGATTACAGGCTGGTAATCACATCTATAGAACACAGGTGACCTGGGAAGACGGATTGTAAGTGCACACACACACACACACACACACACATAGACAGTGGTTAACATTCACATTACATTTATGCATTTAGTAGACACTTTTATCCAAAGCGACTTACAAAAGAGGGATAACAATCAAACTGCAACACAATACAAGTAAATGCCTACTGGGAGTCATTTGCTAATAGGGCAGCAAGGGCAAGAATTGAGAAGTCCTTGATCAGTGCATTCCAAGTAGTTGAAGGAACAAGGACAATAGATAGGCCTACTCTTGAAAGAGTTGAGTCTTCAAGAGTTTCTTGAAAGTGCCTGTTGTGAAGACACACTTAGCGCTTTCACACCGACAGAGAACTGTGCTGGTGCTGGTTCTGGTTCCCACACCTCATCTTGAACCGGCCGTCGTGTTCACACCAAAAATCAGCGTTCGGGAACCGAAAAATTGGTTCTCATCGGGCACCAAGTAAAACTTGGTTTTCCAAAGCGAACCGTGATGACATGAGGTAACGTCACCGGGTTCAATTGGGGTCAAAGCGGAAAATAAACAAATCAAGGAAACGTGAGCCGGGGATAATGAGGGAAATTAAGAGGAAATGAGTTTGTACACGGATTGGCAAACAAGAGAAATATTTGCTTAATATTTGGAGGTTCACACATTTCCATCAGATGTTAGACGGCAGCATTAGTAAAAGTATGCTAAACTGTTTGCATTTGTGGCGAAGCAACGGCCTGTGTGGATAATGCGTATGGGCTGGCATAAATTGGTATGGACATGGGCCGTTCTTGGTTCCCGCGGTAACTAGTTCTGGAACCGGCTCCGGCACCGGGCTTGCCAGTCTGAAAACAGCCAGAGTAACTTTATCATCATCATGATCTGATTCCTGAAAGGTTGTGATGCTGAAGGCTTCTTGGTCTGGTTTAGCTGCTCTATTTTAGACACACACACACACACGCACACACACTTGTATTTGTGATAGATGACCTTAAAGTTGAAAGTTTGAAGTGTATTTGTGATTACAAGCTAGTCAGGTGAACGCTGCCTGCTGGCTTCATTTCGTTCCACCAGATAGCCTGGAAGCTGCCGTTCGCCATTTCGGTCTGCAATGCATGAAATTCAGTCATTTTCATAGCACTTAGCAATGTTAAACAGCAGGGCTATGTGTTGATTCATGATGATATTGACATGAAAGCCCCAACCTGTAGCCTTCTAGAAAAATTAAGCGCAACGCATTTCAAAGTACGTATTACAGCAACGGTAGCCTGCATGCGGATTGTCTTTTCAGTATCCTTATTCTTTATTTGGATGAAGTTGAATATTTTTGTTCTGCTTTTTAGGATTTTTTAACAAACGTGGTCTTCAATTTGTCTTCCTTCAACTGCCCAAGCAGGGGAACAATGATAACAGTTAGCTGCACCTGCAAATTATGAGGGCTAAAATGCCAACGATTTGATCGTTTTGAGTTTCCAATATGGCGGCAATACATGGAGAGTCTACCTGTATCTGTAAGGGTTAGTCTTGTGTTCCCATTCCAGCCCATCTCCTCCCTCTTGTTTACTTCCTGGTCCTGTGTTCTATGTGCTCCTTAGCTTCCTATTCCTTGTCTCCGCCCCTCACCATTATTAGTCCCAGGTGTGTCTAGTCCCCTCACCTGTGTCTAGTTCCCCCATTATTAGTCCCAGGTGTGTCTAGTCCCCTCACCTGTGTCTAGTTCCCCCATTATTAGTCCCAGGTGTGTCTTGTTCCCTCGTCCTCCTCATGTGTACTTAAACCCCTGTGTGTCCTCGGTCCTTGTTGGTCTTGGTTTGTGTCACTGTTTGTCGTGTTTGTACTTTTGGTTGCTGTCTAAAGTAAAGTATTTGTTACTTTGATATTGCTGTGCGTTTGGGTCCTGCTTCACAAATCATTACAGACCCAAACGCACAGCAATATCAAAGTAACATGAACACTAATGGACCAATGGACCAACCCTCGCCACTGGCTTCAGTCAGGAGAGATGGCTCCATCTGCTGGTCAGAATCTCAATTACACCTTCAGAGAAAGAGCCAGAGCCATATACAGTATATATTGCTCTCTCTCTCTCTCTCTCTCTCTCTCTCTCTCTCTCTCTCTCTCTCTCTCTCTCTCTCTCTCTCTCTCTCTCTCTGTCTCTTTCTCTGTCTCTCTCTCTTTATATATTATATATCATGACATATATATGTCAGTGTTTGCCCATCCAAACACCTTATGATGACCAGGGTGCGATTTGGTGGGGGGGATGGGTCGGATTTCCTAACCTCTGGTTTTGGAACCGGGCATTTCTAGTAATGACGTCACCAACGCAATACCGTTTCAGAAACATCCCCCCCTCTGTTTTTTTCACAAATCGCACCCTGATGATGACCACATATATATAAATACACACAACATATGCAAATACATACACATGAAGATCAGACTGTATAATATATCAAAGTCAAAGGGAACTTTATTGTTAATCAAGCACTGCAACAGTACATTGCATGCAGACTGAAATTGCATTTCTCAAAGCTCCAAATGTGCAGTTAAAATTAAGACATACAACTAAGATGTATAGGACATCACAACTCACAGGACATAAAGATATCAAGATATCAGGCATGGTAATAGATAACAGTAACATAAGAACAAACAGCATAACAGACATTGTGAGCATACATTCTGGGCTGTCAGTGTTTCAGAAGTCTTGAGGTATGTTAGAGGAAGGGGGGGGGGGGTTACAGTCTTGTTCTCTGGAGTGAGTTCAGCAGTCTGATGGCTTGTGGGAAAAAGCTGTTGCTGAGTCTGGTTGTTCTGCTGCGCATACTGCTGTAGCGCTTACCAGAGGGTAGGAGGGTGAGCAGTGCGTGTGAGGGGTGGGTAGTGTCTTTGATGATGTTGATGGCTCTTCTTTGACAACGGGATAGATACAGGTCTTGAATGGATGGTGGAGCTGATCTTGTGATCTTCTCTGCTTTTCTCACCACCCTCTGTAGTGCTTTCTGGTCTGCAACATGGCAGCTGCCATACCACACTGAGAGACTGCTGGTGAGTATGCTCTCAATGGCACCCCTGTAGAAGGTGGTGAGTGCTGAAGGAGGGAGACTGGCTCTCCTCATCCTGCGCAGGAAGTGGAGACATTGCTGTGCTTTCTTGACAAGGGCGGTGGTGTTGGTGGTCAATGCAGGTCATCAGTGATATGCACTCCCAGGAACTTGGTGCTTTTCACTGATTCCACAGCACTGCCGTTGATGGTAAGAGGTGTGTGTGGCTTGTGATTCTTTCTGAAGTCCACTATTATTTCCTTTGTTTTGTTAACGTTGAGATGTAGGTTGTTGGTGTCACACCAGGTGATGAGATGGTGCACCTCTTCCCTGTAGGATGAGTCGTCATCGTTGCTATATATATATATATATGGGCAATTCCAGCGTAATGGACGTGACATTTTCATCCATTATTGATGAACAAAAGGCAACCTCTGCAAGCTTAGCAGTATTTCACCTTTTTTTATATTCTTATGCAAACTTTGTGGCTTAATACAGGCAAACTCAAAAAATTCATATCATGATTTACATCATAAGAATATGAGCCTTTCAATTTGCGTTATGGACGTGACGAAAAACGGAGATTACAGTTTTTGCTGTGAAGTCTGTGAAATTTCCTGAGAAACGTAAATATTATTCCATCCATACCAAACAGGACACCTCAGTGAACACAGGAAACGACTTGATTTAAATGTAAATGTAAGATAAGTTGGTTTTCATTGGGGTTATTGTGGGAAAAATTGCGTTATGGACGTGACATCTGGAAAAACCTTCCAAAAACCTACAAAACAAGTGTGAATGGTGGATTTTGACCTGTAAATAGTAATACAATGATAGAAAATAACTGATAACATTGCAGGTTTATGTGTGTGTTATCACCCACTTATTCCCATTATAAGCCCCTCCATAGACTTACATTATGGCTGAATAGGGTAAAAAAATTTAACAAATAGATATCCTTTCAAAACTTGCTCAGATGATAATGTACATCGAGACAAAAGTTTTTTGTATTGGAAGTTTTCTGAAAGAATTTGTATGTCCATGTACTTGTAGATGAGACTTTGAGTTTTAAGGTGAGGTTGACTTTTTTTGTGGAATTGCCCATATATATATATATATATATATATATATATATATATATATATATATATATATATATTAGTGCTGTCAGTTTAACGCGTTAATATCGGCGTTAACGCAAATCCATTTTAACGCCGTCAATTTTTTTAACGCGCGATTAACGCATTTGACCCGCCATTATCAATGGAATGTGAAAAAAAATATCTCCGACATTCCAACACCTCCCGACGTTTCAGTATGTCCTGTGTTTGTATTAGGCTTGAAGTAGGCCTACTGCTTAGCCTAAGATCAAGGCTACTCATGCCTACAGTAGCCTACACACGCACTTCACACACGGCACGGGTCACTGCATGTCAGTGAAGACAAATATTTTACCAATACAATCGTTGATGTTCACGATTGTATTGATGTTGTTAATTAGCAAGAAGATTGATGTTGTCACTTAGAAATCCCTTCTCTTGAACTGAATACCCCGCAAATAGGCTAATATCAGTTTCAAAATTGCAGCGCGAGTGAGAGAGGTGAAGGTCGGAGCGCAACTGAGAGAGAGAATGTTTGTGAGCGTCATTTGATGTCAGTGAAAACAAATATTTTACCGACACAATCGTTGACGCTCACTCGCATGTTCGCATATTTAGGTTGTTAACTAGCTAGAGGATTAATGTTGTCACTTAGAAATCCCTTCTCTTGAACTGAATACCCCGCAAATAGGCTAATATCAGTTTCAAAATTGCAGCGCGAGTGAGAGAGGTGAAACAGGTCGGAGCGCAACTGACAGAGAGAATGTTTGTGAGCGTCATTTGATGTCAGTGAAAACAAATATTTTACCGACACAATCGTTGACGCTCACTCGCATGTTCGCATATTTAGGTTGTTAACTAGCTAGAGGATTAATGTTGTCACTTAGAAATCCCTTCTCTTGAACTGAATGCCCCGCAAATAGGCTAATATCAGTTTCAAAATTCCAGCGCGAGTGAGAGAGGTGAAACAGGTGGGAGCGCAACTGAGAGAGAATTTGTGCAAACGAGACGCATATAGCCTACCTGATTCTGAACTTTTGACCTTGTCACTAAAATGAGAGCTTCTTGCAGGACAATTGCCAATATGGCAAAATGCATTTTAAAGGTATGCTCATGCAATGTAAGTTTACTCATGCAGACCATAATGCCATATTTTCATTGAGCCTCTTTAAAATATAGGTTAGTATAATTTAAAGGGCCACCATCCAGTTTTTTTTGTTTGTTTGTTTTTGTAAACTTGTGAACTAGCAACATAAAAACATCAACATCTCTCTGGCAGTACTTGAACATGTTAATAATTTCTGATGCTGTAACTGGGTTTTCTTTTATTTTAAATTGGTATTCACCTCCACCAATGAATGCTGATAACAGCATTAAAATGAAAATAAATAAATAAAAATGTGACAAAAAGAAATCGAGGGACATTTAGAATAGAAAGAAATTTGCGATTAATCGCGATTAATTATGAGTTGACTACGCCAAAAATGCGATTAATCGCGATTAAATATTTTAATCGCTTGACAGCACTAAT
>JAODXP020000340.1:17500-18597 GCA_027497455.2 Sardinella longiceps | reverse complement strand
AGAGGTGTCAAGTAACGAAGTACAAATACTTCGTTACTGTACTTAAGTACATTTTTTAGGTATCTATACTTTACTCCACTACTTATTTTTCTGCCTACTTTTTACTTCTACTTCTTACATTTTCATGCAAGTATCGGTACTTTCTACTCCTTACATTTTAAAAATCGGCTCGTTACTGCTATTTCTTTCGCCGTGTTTTTATTTCTTCTCGTCATCGTTCAAACTTTTCTTTTGGGATCTTCAATTGCTCATTAGGTGCTGTGCACGCACTGTGTGCGTGTTAGATGCAGCGCAGCTAACCTCCTTGAGCAGAATCGCCCGCAATGCTTTTCTATCTTTCCTCTCCGAGCTACTAGGAAAGCTGTGCTGCTTAGTGAGGAAGGGAACCAACCAGCTGATGGAACTGTCGTGTGACCCGTCAATGAAAGCAGCATTCGGCAAAGTCACTCTGTGTCAGTTCTGGTGCGATGTCACAGCCGAGTAGCCTATTCCACGTTATCAAGACGGGCAATTAAATTTTTATTACCTTTCAGCACCACATATCTTTGTGAAAGTTGCTTCTCCACTCTTGTCAAACTCAAATCGAAACAGAGGAACAGGTTGGACACTGAACACGATCTACAAGTTGTTCTGTCTATCATTCTAAAGTTACCAGATTTCGAAGCCCTTGTAAATAGTAAAAAACATCCCCAACTCTCCCATTAAAGGTGCTCCTCAGTCCTCATTGCACAAGCATACTTAAAGGCAATGTTTGTTTCGTTAATTGCCATAGGCCTACTGTTATTCCCAGATCTTGAAAGCCTAATAATCTTTTTATTAATGTCAATAAATAGTTGTTGCTCAAATTCATTTGTTAAATGTAGGAAAATGTTCACGTCCTGATTAAATGAATTAAAAATATAATTATAGTAATAGTAGGTATATAATAGTAGTAGGTAGTAGGTAGAATAATAATAATGATAATAATGATAATAATATTAATCATAATAATATATTTTAAAAATAATAATGTTATTACGCAGGCCTATTATGGTTATATTTTGAGAATTACATTGAATTGACTTGAAAGCTAAAAAAAATTGGGTCGCGAGCTAATG
>JAODXP020000340.1:2500-10000 GCA_027497455.2 Sardinella longiceps | reverse complement strand
AGAGATAGAGGAAAAAGAGAGAGAGGGGAAGAGAACAGATTGTCATAAGTGAAAGAGAGAGAAAGAAAGCAAGGAGAGGGAGGGCAGACAGAAAGAGAGAGAGGAGAGACAGAGAAGACGGGTACATGTAGTAAAGAGTAGAGAGAGACGGAGAAAGAAAGAGAGAGAGGAGAGACAGAGAAGACAGGTACATGTAGTAAAGAGTAGAGAGAGAGAGAGGGGAAGACGTAAAGAGAGAGAGAAAGAGAGAGAGAGAGAGAGAGAGAGAGAGGGAGGGTAGACATGTCACAGGCGTCAAATCCATCCTCCAGCTATTAACTATTCAGCAGCAGCACATCTATGCCAGCAGAATGGCAACACTGCTGAAATATTCAACCAGCAGTCGCAGGAATCACTAATCTGCCTCAGTTAAAACTCATTTACCTTAAAGATTTACTAATCTGCATCAGTTAAAATTTATTTACTATCAAGACTCACTGCTCCACCTCAGTTAAAACTCATTTACCTTTAAGAGTCACTGCTCTGCTGTTAGTTAAAACTCATTTACCTTAAAGAGTCACTGCTCTCAGTTAAAACTCATTTATCTTAAAGAGTCACTGCTCCACCTCAGTTAAAACTCATTTATCTTAAAGAGTCACTGCTCTGCCTCAGTTCAAACTCATTTACCTTAAAGAGTCACTGCTCTGCCTCAGTTCAAACTCATTTACCTTAAAGAGTCACTGCTCTGCCTCAGTTAAAACTCATTTAAAAAGTCACTGATCCACCGAAGTTAAAACTCATTAAAAAGAGTCGCTAATTAAAACTCGAACACTGAGAGTCAACGCTCTAACCACTGAGCTGAAAAGCCCAGGCTTCCAACTCAGTGGTTAGAATCAGTTCTTGAAGGATTGGGTTGTGAGGATTTACATGTACTGCCGCCAGCTAGCCTAAGCTAGTTGGCATCCGTTACACTGCCGCTAAGGTACATCTAGATTTCTTGGCTGGTGGAAATCCACTGTATTTTAGCGGAAAGTATACTGTATGTCACAGAGGTGGCACACTGCCATATAAATGGACAGTGCACACACATTTACACAAAGCTCCTTAGAAGTGGACAGTGGACACACACTTTATGCGCTGTCCCATTGGAATGAACAGTGCTACACACACGCTCACACACTCGTCCTTAGGAGTGCAGTGCACACACACACACACAAACACACACACACTCACACACTGGTCCTTAGGAGTGCAGTGCACACACACAGACACACACTGGTCTTTAGGTGTGCTCACACACACACACATACACACACGCACACTGGTCTTTAGGAGTGCAGTGCGCGCGCACACACACACACACACACACACACACACACACACACACTGGTCCTTAGGAGTGCAGTGCACACACACACACACACACACACACACACACACACACACACACACACGCACTGGTCCTAGGAGCGGAAAGGGAGCAGTGTGTTCTCCACAGGGAGGGTGGGAATATGGTGTTCTCCGTAGGGGTGTGTTGCCTGGACGCCTCCGGATCCTGGGCCACAGATTGAGAGTCCCTGGCCTAGGGGAAGAGTTTTCTGTCATGGAAAAAAGGCAGAAGGAGTGTGTGTGTGTGTGTGTGTGTGCGCGCGCACACGTGTGTGTGTATGTGTGTGTGTGTGTGTGAGGGGTAGACTCTATCCCTGCAGATCTTACATCATACTTCCCCTCTTAGGAACTTCTTTACACACACACTCATTCACTGCATACACACACACACACACACACACACACACACACACACACACACACACACACACACACACACACACACACCTACATCTTGATGAAATATTTTCATCAGATTGCATAATTTCCACCTTTTTAAAGTATTTTAACTGTGCTAATGAGGGAACAGTTTCTTTCTTTCTTTTCTTCCTGGTGTGAATCTCTCCATCTCTCTTCTTCTTTTCATCTCTCTCTCCCCCTCACTTCCTCTCTCTCCCTCTCTCTCTCTCTGTTGTCTATTGGCCAGCTCTGAAACTTTCTATCTCTCTTTTTTCATTTGTCTTTTTTTCTCTCTCTCTCTCCTTCTCTCTCTGTCATCTATTGGACTGCTTTGAATCTTTCTATCTCTACATCTTACATCTGGGTCATTTCATGTCAATTCACCCAAATTCTGGAAAATTCCCCGCTTGACCATCTCAGAATTTACTGAAAAAATTCTACTAAAAAGATACCATTTTTAATAGTAATAATCCAAAATATTAGGTTCATAACCTCAATAGTTTTTTAATAAGAAATATTTCATTTGGAATGCATTTCGGGCATTTTTTGGCATCATAATCTAAGGGCTGTTTTTAAACAGCGATATCTGGAAAACTATCTCACCTATAGCCTTCAAATTTTCGACTGTCAATATATGGTAGTTATAGCCTCCAGACATGGAATATCAGGATTGTAGCTCAAGCATAACTTAGGATACAGGCGCTCAAACTTCTACCAAAGTATGGCTTGGCAAAATGAGATGGTAACTTTGAAGAGTTGTCAAGGCCACAGTTTTGGACATAGAAGACTTATATTTTACAGGAAGTATATCTGGCAACAGGTCAAACACTCTACAAAACATGGTCACTCTAAGATGAATGGATCCACAGGTATTATGCCTCAAATATGGGGAAAAACACATTTGTGCCCAAATTCAGAGCCATATTCCAAAAAACTGAGTTAATGGATCAGGTCCATTTTTTTGTTTTTGAAAGATCAAATTATTGTTAAACTTATATAAAAAAATTGGGAGGGTGTTTTGCCCCATTTTGTCACAATTAATTTTCAAACATGGGCTATATGTGGGTGGGTGATTGTTTTTTCCTCTTGATTCCTCGGGGTGCGTCCACCCAATTTTAGAGCCATATTCCAAGAAACTGAGTTAATGGATCAGGTCCAATTGTTTGTTTTTGGAAAGATAAAATTATTGTTAAACTTATATAAAGAACATTGGGAGGGTGTTTTGCCCCATTTTGTCACAATTAATTTTCAAACATGGGCTATATGTGGGTGGGTGATTGTTTTTTCCTCTTGATTCCTAGGGGTGCGTCCACCCAATTTTAGAGCCATATTCCAAGAAACTGAATTAATGGATCAGGTCCAATTGTTTGTTTTTGAAAGACTAAATTATTGTTAAACCTATATAAAATAAAATTGGGAAGGTGTTTTGCCCCATTTCGTCACAATTCATTTTCAAACATGGGCTATATGTGGTTGGGCGATTGTTTCTTTTTCCTCTTGATTCCTAGGGGTGTGTTTACCTATGACTATGTTTACATAGCCATGTGTTTTGGAGACTGCTGTATTTATATCCAAACATTTACTAAATATGTGAATTGATCTGATAAAAGATTCACCTCTCCCTTGTTGAGTTCTTTATAGTCATGTTTTGACCTTTTTATTCTCCATTGAAGAACATACAAATTCATGTTTTTACCTTTATTTCGTGTAATAAAAGTGCTTGGTGTTTGATCAACATTTTCAGAGTCAACAGTAGATTTTTTGCTCATTGTAGTTGCATTGCATTAATGAAAACAATGACTGAAATCTCTCTTGATTACTGACTCTTCATAATTTGAATATGAAGTAAGCAAAGTCCTTACGACATAAAAACACAAAAGATATAACTTGTGCAATGCATTTATTTTTTGAAAGAATAAAATGAACTCTCCTTGAGTTTTGCACTCATTAGAAAATTATATTTAACTTCAACAATGTTTTAGAAGATTAACAATCACCATACCAATCTTAATTTCTATATTTCTTCACTTTAAACAAATCTATGCCATTCTTTGGCATATAGATGATCATTATTCATTTTCTGCAATGCTAACAGCACTACAGTGTAAATATGATCCTTCCTTAAAAGTTTAATGTTGACCAAGAACAAATTCAAACTTGGACAAGATTCAAAAGCCATTTGTATGATCTTCCATGTTGTCTACATGAGGGTGGCTGTAGTGTTTTTCCAATATGCTACCAAAAAATAAAATCAATAAAATCACAGGACGACTACACCTTCACTCTTTTTGCTTGTAGAGCTTCAAAAGGCTAATTACTAGCACAAATATGAAAATAAAATTAAAAAAATCATAAATGTAAGTCGACTGGTTATGGTGGTGGGGTATGGGTAATCACGGTTTGATTGCGCACATGCTGTATCTGTGGGTGTGTCTGTCAACCACCATGATGTAGAAGCCATGTCTGTTTGGTTGGGCTGGATGAATTTAATAATGTTATGTCTGAAATATTTTCTGTCTAAACCAGGCAAGCAAATGTTTAAGATAACTAAGTCTTACATTTGAATCTGGAAAGTAAAAAAATACATAGTTGTACAATTTAATACTGTATTGCTGCTGCATTTGGTTGAGTTTACTTCTTTCAGCAGCATGCAGATATTACTTCACATAGAAGCATCTGTATTTGACATGATAACAGAAACATGTAGGGAAGGGCGGAAGATCCAAGGTAAAAGCAAAGGAGGAGTATCCAAAACATGTCTCAAATAAAGTTGATTGACTTTGACATGGCAATGTAAATATAGTCACACGTGGTACAGGTAAACATTGTCATAAGACAAAAGTCAATGTTTGCAATATGGCTCTGGAGTTGGGTGGACACACCCCTAGGGATCAAGAGGAAAACTCCAACATATACCCCATGTTTGACAAATAATTGTGACAAAATGGGGCATAACACCCTCTCAAATGTTTTGTGTAAGTTTAACAATAGTTTGATCTTTCAAAGTAAAAAAAATGGACCTGGTCCATTAACTCAGTTTTTTTAGAATATGGCTCTGAAATAGGGTGGACACACCCCTAGGAATCAAGAGGAAAAAACATTCACCCACCCACATATAGCCCACGTTTGAAAATTAATTGTGATGAAATGGGGCAAAACACCCTCCCAATTTTTTCATATAAGTTTAACAATAATTTGATCTTTCAAAAATAAAAAAATGGACCTGATCCATTAACTCAGTTTTTTGGAATATGGCTCTGGAGTTGGGCAAAAATGTGTTTTTCCCCATATTTTAGGCCTAATACCTGTGGATCTATTCATCTTAGAGTGAGCATTTTTTGTAGATTGTTTAACCCGTTACGTGAGATACTTCCTGTAAAATATGGGTCTTCTATCTCCAAAACTTGGGTCTTGACAACTCTTCAAAGTTGCCATTTCATATTGCCAAGCCATACTTTGGTAGAAGTTTGAGTGCTTATATCATGAGCTACAATCCTGATATTCCATGTATGGAGGCTATAACTACCACATATTGACAGTAGAAAATTTGAAGGCTATAGGTGAGATGGTTTTCCAGATATTGCTGTTTAAAAATGGCCTTAGATTATGGTGACCAAAAAGCATGTTATTTGAAATATTTTTTTATAAAAAAACTATTGTCCGTATGAAGCTAATATTTTGGATTCCTACTATTAAAAATGCTATCTTTTTACTAGAATTTTTCAGGAAATTCTGAGATGGTCAAGCAGGAGGCATTGGGTGAAATGACATGAAATGACCCATCTTCTTCATCTCTCTCTCACACTCCCTCTCTCTCTCTCTCTCTCTCTCTCTCTCTCTCTCTCTCTCCCTCACCCTCTTTGCTGTGTTCCTCTCTGTTTACAGGAGATTGTGAACTTTAACTGCCGTAAGCTGGTGGCGTCCATGCCTCTGTTTGCCAACGCCGAGCCCAACTTTGTGACGGCCATGCTGACCAAGCTTCGCTTCGAGGTGTTCCAGCCAGGCGATTACATCATCCGTGAGGGCACCATCGGCAAGAAGATGTACTTCATCCAGCACGGCGTGGTCAACGTGCTCACCAAGGGCACTCTGGGAATGAAGCTGTCTGACGGATCCTACTTTGGGGGTACGTCTCTCTAACGATACACACACACACATGCACACATGTGTACACATACACAGACACACACACAGACACGCGCGTGCATGCACACAAACACACATATTTCATCCAGCATGGCGTAGTGAACATGCTCACCAAGGGGACTGCTGAAGCTGTCTGACGGATACTACACGCACACACACACACACACACACACACACACACACACACACACACACACACACACACATATGTCATGCGGCATGCTGCACAAGATGCTCACCAAAGGAACTGGGCACACATACACACACACACACACACACACACACACACACACACACACACACACACACACACACACTCACACACACACACACACAGCGTGGTAAATGTTCTCACCAAGGGCACTCTGGACATGAAGCTTTCCAATTTATCCTACTTTGGTGACACACACATACCCTTCCCTGTACTCACACACACACACACACACACACACACACACACACTCACACAAACCAATATGTTCATGTTAATTGAGATGTCAGATTTCAGCAGATGCTAGGGCTTCTCCCCGTCCTTATTCCCATCCGCACGTCATCAAAGTTTCACACACACACACACACACACACACACACACACACACACACACACACACACACACACACACACACACACACACTCGCCACCCTTAATCTCATCTGAACGTCATCAAAGTTTCATTTTTAATGGAGTTTGCAGTCAGAGGCCAAATTGCTGTTGACAGGCTGCTAATCTTTAACCACCTCTCAGAAAAACATACACTAAAAGCATGCTAAAGAACACACCAGAGTGTTCCAGAAGCTTCTCCTGCCTTCTGCAGCACAATTAAAGCATGCTAAAGAACACACCAGAGTTCCGGAAGCTTCTGTGGGGCCAAGAGACCTCTCAGATGGGAGTGTGTAGAGTGTGTGTAGAGTGTTTAGTGTGGGTAGAGTGTCTGGAGATTGTGTAGTGTGTGTGCAGAGTGTGTAGTGTGTGTGTGTTTAGTGCTCTGAGGTCCACTGGGTTCTAGGGGCTATGGATAGAGCAGTCCAGTCTGGTCCAGTCTGGTCCAGTCTCAGTGTAAAACCACTCAGGTGTTCGCCTGATCACACCACTACAACTTCACCTGTTATTAAGTGTGTGAGCTGGTAAGCTTTGCTGTTATTAAGGGAGCATTGAGCTATGTATGTATAGGCTATAGCTAGCATCACACAGCTATAGGGTCAAGTTAGGGACTGCTATTGCTGGGGATGATGTCATGCAGGGTTGATTTTTGGGCAACCTATGAGCAATTAGGACATAGGAGCATAGGACAGGTAACCCTTGGAGGTATAGGCTAGGTGAATAGGATGTAGCCCTAGGAACTGTAGGAGTATTAGGACCGTTAGCTTGAGGAGATACAGGTGAATAGTGCAGGTAGCCTTGGGAGGTACAGGTGAATAGGGCAGGTAACCCTAAGAATTATAGGAGTATTAGGGCCGTTAGCTCGAGGAGATACAGGGGAATAGTGCAGGTAGCCTTGGGAGGGAGAATAGGACAGGTAGGAAGTATAGGTGAATAGTGCAAGTAGCTCTAGGAGGTACATTAGTGCAAACATAGTTATCTTAAAT
>JAODXP020000339.1:15000-17577 GCA_027497455.2 Sardinella longiceps | reverse complement strand
TCTGTTTGTTTGGGACGTTAAAACAAATCCTTGTCAGAGACTGAGGTACTGTAGGCTCAATGGTATTTTTTGCCCCAAACGGCACATTCCAGGCAGCACAGCCTAAAAGGAACCCTTACCCTAAACCTAACGCTCTCAACCCTCATCCTAACCTTAAATTGGGGGGAGTAGTGCCTTCAGGCTGCCTAAGGCACCGTTGAGGGCGAAAAAATACCAAAGACCATACTGTCAACTTTACTAAGTGATCCAAGCCTTTACAACTACCCTGACTTTCTGCTATTTAATTTGAGAAATATGATTAGCCCTCTGCACATGGCTCTGTACTCTGAGCCTGAGGAGCTGGCTGGACGTGTCTTACGGGTATTTGTTCAGTGAATAATCAGGACAAGAGGCCGCACTATGCATACACCTCGTGTGAATAAAAAGTATATGCATGTGCCTGATTGTTAACTCTAAAAATAAGAAAAAAATACTTTGAGTGAAGCCTGCTCCTACCCTTCTGAACTTTCAGGGTATTTGCCCACCATAACTACAGGCCAGTTTACATACATGCCTTCAATTACATTGCATGACATTGAAAACGGTGGTTTGTTTTTCGCCTCAGTTTTATAACATTCAACAAATAAACATCGGAAAAGGGGCGGGGGCGGGGGTTGTCCCAAGCCTTTTCCCCTCAACACTAGGATACTGATGGAAAGAAGTTACTTCAAGTGTTACTTCAAACATTTTTGTATGGGATTCCAAAGGAGAGCCGGCAGCGCTGCTTTTTACATGTAAAATGGTGGTGATTTTTGTTAGGATGGCGTCAGGCGCCAAAGCTCTATAGCCATGCTGTAGAGTAAATAGATGCATGATTCTTAAGAATCTACCTTAGATTGTGTTCATTCATGTTCCCTCCACATGACCTTGTGATGGTCCTCCCTGATTGGGTTATTCAAACATGCTAGCGACTACTTCAAAATGTGAGGATTTGCAGAGTAAAATACCAATCACACTCCAAAAGACACTTGAAGAGTCAAATTTGACCATGTACTGTATGAATAACACAATCAGGAAGGAACATCAAAGGGTATTTTGTTCTTCAAGTGTCTTTTGTCAGTGTGATTGGTGCTACAAAGTGAAATGATTGAAAAAAAAAAAAGATTATTGTCATCTAAGTTATTCAGTTTTGTTTCAGCAGTGGAACTGAGATGATGGATGCTATCTGCTCCAAAGATTTTCCTCTGTATAGAAACTGAACACACTGAGAAAAAGAGATTATTGGATTGAGATAAAGAGATTAGAACATTTCCATGTTGTCCCATCAAAAATACTGAATCTGTCTCACACAATAAATATCTTTAGACCCCTCTGGAGTGTGTGTGTGTGTGTGTGTGTGTGTGTGTGTGTGTGTGTGTGTGTGTGTGAGAGAGAGAGAGAGAGAGAGAGAGAGAGAGAGAGAGAGCAGAGAGAGAGAGAGAGAGAGAGAGAGAGAGTGAAAATCAGGCTTGTCAGTATGACAAGCTGAGCTGCGATAATGCAACCTTCAAGAGAGAGAATTAACAGTAGCCTAAACAAAAGGCACACTGTGATCTCTCTCTCTCTCTCTCTCTCTCTCTCTCTCTCTCTCTCTCTCTCTCTCTCTCTCTCTCTCTCTCCAGCTAAGCTACTCACATTTGAGAAGAAAACACCAAATAGTTGACAAATCTAAGTGGAGTTACTAAGACTTAACAAAGCCCTATACATAGTGTCCTATAGGTGGTTTGTGTCTGTGTTTCCAGGCAGCGTGTGTAATATATCATTTATATGAATATAGGTCCACGGGACAAGTTGCATTAATGTGTGTGTGTGTGTGTGTGTGTGTGTGTGTGTGTGTGTCTGTGTCTGTGTGTCTGTGTGCCAGTGCTTTTATGTGAGTGGGACCATAACACAAGCACCATAGCAGGACCGTGTGACAGGTTCCACTAATGTATGTGTGTGTGTCTGTGTGTGTGTGTGTGTGTGTGTGTGTGTGTGTGTGTGTGTGTGTGTGTGTGTGTGTGTGTGAATGAGGGAGTGAATAGCCTATGTGTCTGTGAATTGCTTTTTTGGTCTGTGAATGTGTTTTTTGTTGCCATTATGCACCTTCCGGTGGTAAAGGAGGTCATTTATGTTTTATGTCTCTGTTCTATATGAAGCTCACTCATGGTTCTGCTCCACCACCACAAACAAGTTGACACTGTACGCACACTGTAAAAAAGAATTTGTAAAGGTTACTTGAAAAATGTGTGGAAACTCGTTGCCTCAAAAGTTAAGTAAATATAACTCTTTCTTTCTTTAAGTTAAAAGTACTTTACATCTAAAAACAAAAGTCATGTTTACCCAACTCATTTGAGGCAACGAGTTTCCACACATTTTTCAAGTAACCATTACAAATTCTTTTTTTGGTCTTCTTTGCCCTCTACAGTGCCATCGAGGCTACCCTCAACGCTGGGGTTTCAGGTGGTGTTTTTTAGACTGCGCTGCCTGGAAAACAAAACAAAAAAAACATTATTGAGTGTCTGAGGTTTGCCACTGGCTCCAAACCGGCACTAGAAGGGGAACTGTGACAGTAGAAAC
>JAODXP020000339.1:0-7500 GCA_027497455.2 Sardinella longiceps | reverse complement strand
CTCCATTCTCCACCAGTGATCAATGGAACACTCAAAAGCAATCAGCAACAGTCACCATGAGTGTTTCTCAAAGTCGAGAATGCTTCCCATGCTAGCCTTGGAAGTCGTACTCTTCAAAAACAAGGTTCCATCAGTGCATCCTCTGTCCTTGCTAGAATTTAGAAGGATGCTTGACGTTGGAACAGTACTTGGCGACAGATAATGACGTGGAATGCTCGAAAAAGCAGCCTACGCCTTTTTAGATGTATGTACGGTATGTTTCTATAAACATGTTTTTCTGTCATGTGTTTTTTATTTGAATTTACAGATATCCCCAGTGTCCAAAACAAGCTCTTGATTGAGACAGATTAATAGTGATTCTTTATCAAGAATCATAATGATTCATTCTTGATTCTTGATTCATAATCAAGACTCACTATGCTGTTAGCGAGGTGTACTCTGATGTGTCCTTGTGCAAAGTTTAACTGATGTGTGATAATATGTTTAATATCTGTGTACACATTATGGCATCCTTCTCTTGTCAATTTACAAAAACCCAAACTAATGTAAGATGAGGAATTTCAAATCTTGTCCTGCATATAAACATGACCCCCGCACCCCCAAACACACACACACACACACACACACCCTTACCCACCTCCATCTCTGGCTTCATCATGCATGTTGCATAGCCACCCAGCAGGGGTCTTTCTGCATACAGTCTCCACAGGCAATTACCAAGGGCACCAACCCAGGCCTAGTGTGGTGCTGCATGTGTACAGACTTTTTAATGTAGCCTATGAGAGACAAGCTGCTATGCAGTCTGAACAGGCGGGCGGGACACACAAAATCATGGACTTGCCTTAGGGCACCCAATGAGCCAAGGCTTCTAGTGCATCTTAATCATTCGGTACTCAAGTACCGAGATGGGTCACAAAGTTTCATAGCTAACCTTATATACACTGTGTTATATACTGTGTTCTGGGATGGGAGAGCTGAAAGTGCAACGGATGCCAGCTAGCTCATCCAGCTGGCTGCAGTACGTGTAAATCCTCACAACCCAATTCCTTGGGCGTTTCTAACTGCAGAGTTAGAAACCTAGGCTTTTAGCTCAGTGGTTAGAATGTCCGACTGCCATGCCAGGAGTTTGTAGCTTGTGGGGTGGCGGGTTCGAGAACTGTGTGCGGTGCGGACTGCCACCAGCTACAAAATCAAATAAGTCGCGAATGACAACGCAGTTGTGAATGGTGGAAGGCATGCATTGGCCAATAGTTTTATTAGCCTGAAGCGCTAATTTGGATTCCTTTACAGCCATCTGTCTATTGATCGATGGACGCTGTCAAATAAATAAGGATAATAAAAAAAATCTCATTTGTCACCTTGTCTAAACAATAATGGCTCAGGGAAAGTGCATCTGTCATCAGATCCTTGTGTAGCCATGTTTTTCTTTCCTTCTCCTGTGTTCTGGGGTGGAGAAGCCAGCTCTTTGTGGAGTCAGCTTTTTCTATTTCTCTCTTTCTGTGTGTGTGTGTGTGTGTATGCACAGAGCCGCATCTTGCCTGTTCTAAGTGTGTACCGGTACTCATGGGTTGGACTTCCTGTTTGGGTGTGGGTTGTGTGTGTGTGTGTGTGTGTGTGTGTGTGTGTGTGTACGTGTGCAATAGCATCTTGTCTATTCTAAGTGTGTATTGGTGGATTGGACGGCATCCCTGTGTGTGTGTGTGTGTGTGTGTGTGTGTGTGTGTGTGTGTGTGTGTGTATGCGTGCATGTGCAATAGCATCTTGTCTATTCTAAATGTGTATTGGTGGGTTGGACTGCATCCGTGTGTGTGTGTGTGTGTGTGTGTGTGTGTGTGTATTGGTGTGTTGGACTGCATCCCTGGGCATTACTATTGCAGCCAGTGAGCCGTATGGTAGTCTATAAGCCACAGGGTCAGGATCAGAAACATGGGCCAGTGCCCTTGCTTAGGTCAGCACTAAAAGCTTTGAGCTGGAAATGTTTGCTTGGCTGAATCCTGCCTGGTTCTCTCAAAAAAAGAAAAACACACATACATGAAAAACACAAGCACTGGTGGTATCAAGATCACAAGAGAAAGAGGGAGGGAGGGAGAGAGACAGAGGGATACTGAATCCTGCCACTCTCAAAAAAAGGGAAAGAAAAAAAAACACGTACATGAAAAACACATTAGGTACACAGGCACTAGTTGTATCAAGTTCACAAAAGAGAGAGAGACTACAGAGAATGCTGCTCAAAAAAGGGAGGAAAAAAAACACATACACACACACACATGAAACACAAACACATCAAGTACATAAGCACTGGTAGTATCAACATCACAAGAGTAGGAGAGAGAGATAAAGAGAGAGACACTATTGCTGAAATCTCGACCATCAAACCCGTCCCCACTTGTCTTTGATCCCTCCCAAATCCCCACCGTGACAGACTGCGGGACGTGGAACTCGGTGCGGCGCCATATGGCGTTGCTCTAATTAGGTAGCCATGTTATGGGGTGACTGAGCGGAAAAACCATGCCCTTGTCTCTCTCTCTCTCTCCACTTGCTTGTCATATGATCACCTCATCTCATTCTCTCTCTCTCTCTCTCTCTCTGTCATTCAGTCACCACTCTCTCTATCTTTCTGTTTCTCTCTTTCTCTCTCCCCCCCTATCCCTCCTGGGGGGTAATCTTGCCCCTGGCAAACGTATCATTTAAGAGCTGACCAGCGGAACTACGGCCGTGACCATGACCGCACGCCAGCTCAGCTCCCGTCGATTCGCCCGCCCGACATACTGCATTTATTCATTTGTTCCCACGTTTACTGTTTACGCCTGTTTTTCTACCGCATGGTGGGGCTGATTAATGACCCGTCTACCTCGTGCTCACACACACACACACACACACACACTCTCTCTCTTTCTCTCTCTCTCACTGCACTCCACGTCGTCAGCAAGTACTCCTATTAGACCACTCTGTTGTATACATTAGAGTGCAAATGGTGAGAGAATGACACAGCAAAAGAGACACAGAAACAACTTTTTCCCACCAGTGATGCAGCTGCTGCACCTTGCTGACACTTTGTGAGAAAAATAGCCTTAGCTACAAGGTTTTGTGAGGTCAGTGAGTCTCAAGTTTTGCTTCTCTGAGACTGTGTGAGAAAAACAGCCTGAGCTACAAGGTTTTGTGAGGTCAGTCAGTCTCAAGTTTTGCTTCTCTGAGACTGTGTGCAGTGTTGGGCAAGTTACTGCAAAAATGTAATGCATTATTTATTACTTGTTACTGACTTCTTAAAGTAGTCCCTTACATTACAATATTAGTGTTTTGAAAATGTAAGGCGTTACATTACATTTAAGTTACTCTTCGGGCCCCCCGGTAGCCTATGACCTTCATTAGTTCGTTATCAATGTTGAGAATGACAAGCGGAGACTGTAAATTTCTACATTAAGTCCGGCACAGCAAACGTTTTACCCTTGCTGACCTCTCAGTGATTTTTGGCGAATTTGTATGAAGGAAAAAAACACCACTTCATTCCCAGTTAAAAATGCATTGTAACTTGAGTTACTGACAATTGTACAGAGGAAAATATTACCAGTTTTTTTTCTGTAATGCCTTACATTACCAAGTTACCACAAAAAGCAATGCATTACAGTAATTAGTTACTTTTTGTAACTAGTTACTCCCAACACTGACTGTGTGAGAAAAATAGCCTCAGCTACAAGGTTTGGTGAAGTCAGTCTTGAGTTTTGCTTCTCTAAGACTATGTGAGAAAAACAGCCTTAGCTATGGAGTTTTGGTGAGGTCAGTCTCCAGTCAAGAAAAATGCAATGCAGGTGTGGTAGCCTTAACCTGGTCAGCTACATGAATAATTAAAACTAACAGTCTTTCTGTGGAGGAGAGATGAAGCAGAGTAGACGCCGGTGTCTCAATCCACAGCATTTGTTTCTGTAGGATGGACAATTCTCACACTTGGATGGGAAATAGTGGCATTCCCATTCCCAAGATTTCCCAGACAGTGGGGAAAATGCACCGGTGTTAGCCTATAGTAATAACCGCCCCATCAGAAACAATACAAGTCTAACCTATAGGCCAATGCACATTAGCTTACAGATCTGGGGAAGTTCACTAAGAAGACTAAGAAGATACTTTTTTATTTATGACTATTACACAGGCAAGTAGGTGAATCACCACAGTATTTATTCATGATGCCAGGGACATAGTTGCGTACTCATCAGTAGAGCTAAGTAACCACACCAAAGGCTCTGGGCCTGAGGTCCCTTCTTATAGCACACACACATCCTGTATACATTCATCTCATTTGGCAAAACATGATGTCACCTATAGGCCACTACTGTTACTGTGCGTTCAGACTGAGACATGGGCGACGGAAGTAATTGATTTTGAATGGAGATGGGCGATTTGGGCAACAAAGGTGGCAGGCGACTTGAGCGACGAAACTTGGGCGATAAAATCAAGTTAAACTTCGGTTAACTTTATGTAATGCAGGGCCGGCCCGAGGCATACGCGAATTATGCCGTCGCTTAGGGCCCCGATAGCTCGGGGGGCCCCCCACGAGCGCTGGAGAAGTCACGTTTTGAAATATTATTTTATTTTTGAGGGTAAGAATTACCTTTACATCCTTGTGATACCTACCCATTAATATTATCATCATCCAATTCACGAATCCATTCAATTTATATAACTTACTATCACTCTTTATCCCAGTCATGGTTTGGCTTACACACCTCTGACTTCTCCCAACAATCTACCGAAGTTGATGTAGCATTTGTATTTTTATTTCATTCTTGTTATTCTGGCATCATAAAACGTTTATGTTTACCACAGAAAAGCTATAACAACAACCTGCAATATGATTAGAACAAAGCCTCCTGGGAATGGTAAAGCACCCACCGCGGAAGAATCCATACTTGTTTGAATAGACGGTTTCTAGCTACGCATAGCGCTGAAAATCGACTCCGCGTTCACCAACATCTCACCGCATGCAATCGTCAGTCCATTCCATGTGATCAAGTAGGTAAAATGCATACCGCTGAAAGTCCACACTCCATGTTTTGCATTTGGAACAAAGTAAGTCAGTAAGTGAAATTAATCCTGTGAGCAGGAAAGGAACAGATTCCCGAGGAGGTAATATAACGTCAGCTCTGTTAATTGCCACCTCACAACGTAGCTTTAGCTGAAACCTTATTCTTTTGTTGTATGTCCTCAAAATTAACTCAAGGCCACATTAAATGAATGTTCAACTAAACATTCAAGTAGGCTAGGCTATAGGCTTAGGTTAAGGATAGAATATTTTTGGTTGATGAATATTTGCTGCCTGCACAGACATTGGACATGAGGAATATCTTCTATAGGCAAAATCCTATTTAGTCTTAGGAGATGTATCAAGCTATCTTAATGTAGGACTATCTAATCACTTAATTCAAACCTAGCTCTTTATTGTCAAGAATGGCAAGAATCACTCTTCTCTGATGATATAGGTTAGGCCTATTATTGATGCTTGAAATAGCAAACATAGTGAGTGAATCAGGGCTATTTCTGTTATCATAAGCTGCCAATGTCTGTGATATCAGCAATAATGTTCACATAAAATGTATTGTGAGTGTTGTATAAAACCATAGCATCCTAAACTTTTGTTGTCTAATATTTTTCAGTATTTTCAAGAAATGGTGTAAAATTCAGATGATGACAAGAACACTGGGTGAATTTAAACAATTAATGAAACAAGCAATATGTTGTTGTTGATAGGGAGAACAAGCAATAGTTAATCCATCTCAATATCTCTTGAGAGTGAGACAGAGGCAGGGTCAACATTGCCCCCCCAAAAAAAGGCTGTGGTGGCGGTGAGGGGGCCCCCAAATGAAATTCTGCTTAGGGCCCCCTTTGGGTTTGGGCCGGCCCTGATGTAATGAGCTATGATGCGGTTGGGCGATTACCAATCAGATTGTCGATTTACTGGTGAGATGCCAATAGAGAAGCAGGATGGAACTTTGAATGCTAACGTCATGGGCAAATTTGCCGTTTTGGTTGCTGTGCTCAAGCGATGTTTCTTGGGAGTCTTCGGCGACTCTTGGCAATTTATCGCTGGCGGTCTGAACGTACAGTTAGATGCAAGCATTCATTATGTTTGTTTTTTTTTTGGTTTTTTTTTTTCAGCACTCCCTGCTGATATGAGATACAAAATATCAGAGGGACTATGATAGCAGATGCTGTTATCACACACCCAGGAAAGTATTTACTCTCCCATATGAATCTATACATTAATAGCATAAGAGACTACGCTCCCCTTGTGATCCTCTTACCTCATGCACCACTGGTTATTTTCCTATGATAAACATGTACGTGACAATACCTTCAGTGTGAGTCTTGAGGTCATTTAAGGCTCCGACACATCTTTGACCTCCAGACAAGGTGGACTGTGGCTGTGACGATTAGCGACCAATTATACATGCTAATCAGGCTCACCGGCTTCATTTTAGCCACGCTTCCACATTGATTTTTTAATAACTGCTAGCGTGGCACAGAGCCAGCTATCGCTGTGGAGTATCTTTTTGGCCCGGTTCCCTACAATAGTGGGTATAGTGCCTTGCCCATCCTCTGAATATTTTTAGGGTGTTGAAGATGAGGGACAGTCTTAATACATGTCACACCGCAGTCTTAAAAAGAATCCACTTTTACTTTATTAGGTATGATTTCATAAATGTAATGGAAAAGGGCCAATGACCTTTTTTAAAAAGAGAAAAAGGCCTTTAATTCCATTTTGAATCACCTTGATAGAGCTGCTGCATGGTATTGTAACCATCTTACAAACATACAAACCACAAGTAACAGTTAAGAAAGACCTCTATTATGCAAGTTAAATCGATTATTGTGGCAATAATGCCACTCATACTGGCATTTATGTTTGTTTGGAATTGTTGAGAAACTAGAAATCGAGTTGCATCACGGGATGCAACGGGTAGGTTTTGATGTGAGTGGTTGAGGTAAGATGACATACAAGTTAAGTGGTTTGTCCTATTATATGCAAGAATCTATGATGACGTCCGGTCTTCTGAAGGAGCTCTCTCATGAACTGATATCAGATGGAGTAAGCTGCTTGCAGCGTAACGAATCATCTGACATGAGTGAGGTTAAGAGTCACTGGTCTACAGTATATCATTCACAAACTGCACACTCGATATGACTTATAGTGTGTGTTACAGCTCATTACTTTAATTGCATGACTCAAGACATGTTTGCTCGTCGTTTAGTGCATAATGGACTCCAGACATGTTTACAAGTATCAACTGTTCTCTCTCTTTCTCTCTCTCTCACTCACTCACTCACTCACACTCACTCACTCACACACACACACACACACACTGAAACACACACTGTAACATTTCATGACTAAGACTGGCATATACACAGTGACAACCACTTTCTATGGTTTTTTTTTTCTTTTTTTGCGCCAACTAAGCACATGGTATTTTTTTCACAGCAGGGTCACACACACACACACACACACAC
>JAODXP020000338.1:0-17634 GCA_027497455.2 Sardinella longiceps | reverse complement strand
GTTTAGAGTTTAGCCCTGTCTCAGAGGCAAGGGTGAGAACATGTCTATCAACACTACCCACAAACAAAGCCACTGGACTTGACCTTATTCCATCTAGATTTTTGAAGGACAGTGCCAGTGTAACTGCAACCATACTCACACATATTATAAATTTGTCTTTAAGACAGGGTGTTTTCCCAAGTGAAATGAAGAGTGCCAGGGTTATCCCCCTTTTTAAGAAAAATAGCAGAATGGATGTTGGGAACTATAGGCCAGTGTCTGTTCTGACTGCCATCTCAAAAGTGTTCGAACGTTTAGTATATGAGCAAATAGAGGAGTTTTTGGTCAAACAAAACCTGCTCTATGGTTTTCAGTCTGGTTTTAGGGCAGCTCACTCCACTAAAACTTGCCTTATTCACTTATTTGATTATATCCGTCAAAATCTCGATGCAGGAAAGTAGTTGGCATGATACTACTTGATTTGCAGAAAGCCTTTGATACGGTAAATCATGCAATTCTGTTGTTAAAACTCCAATGTCTGGGCTTCAACACTACTGCTGTAAATTGGTTTACATCATATTTAAGTGACAGATCTCAAGTTTGTGATGTTGAGGGAACAATTTCAGGCCCCTTAAACATCACCTGTGGGGTCCCTCAGGGGTCGATTCTGGGCCCTCTTTTATTTTTAGTTTACATAAATGACATGCCAGCTGCAGTGAGATGTAAACTTCTCTTATATGCTGATGATTCTGCATTACTTGCCTCTGGAAATGATGTTTCTGAGATAGAGAATACTCTTGGGAAGGAGTTAGAGAGTGTGTGTGAGTGGCTTATTGACAACAAGCTTTCAATACATCTGGGTAAAACAGAATCTATTCTATTTGGAACAAAGAGAAGGTTGTCTAAGGTAAACACTCTGGAGGTTATGTGTAATGGCTCCAAAATAGTGTCTCAAGGAGAGGTTACATACTTAGGTTTAACATTGGATCAATCATTAACTGGTGAATCTATTGCTTCCAAGGTATTGTCTAAGAGTTCCTGTAAGCTCAAGTTTTTGTTTCGTAGGACTAGAAACCTCGCCTTCTCTGTTAAGAAGCTTCTTGTATTGTCATTGATTCAGTGCCATTTTGATTATGCATGTTGTGCTTGGTATTCAGGAGTATCAGCCAAACTGAAGCAGAAATTACAGGTGATGCAAAATAATGTTATCCGGTACCTATTAAATGCATCTCCCCGTACCCACATTGGTAGCACTGAATTTAAAAGTGTAGGAATGCTGCCTGTACCCCTTAGAGTTGAGCAGCTGAAGTTAAATCACATGTTTAACATCATTCATGGTCATGCTCCCCAATACCTTCACTCTCACATAAAAATGGTGCATACACAGCATGGTCACTACACTAGGTCAAGTATTGGTTCATGTATAGTACATAGAGTCAAGAATGCAGCAAAGCACACTTTTTACTATACTGGGGTCATGATTTGGAATAACCTACCTCTGTGCGTTCAAATTTTAAACACTAGAATGGCTTTTAGAAATTGGCCAACAACGTACTAGTGATATTTATTATGTTTTTTATGATGTGCTTAATGTTTTTGGATTGATCTGTCTGTCTAGTATGTGTTTAATGTTATCCTCTGGATTTTATGTCTTCTTGATCCAAAATAAATCAATCAATCAATCAATCCATCTTGTGACCGTCTTCCGTATCAACAACATGTGTCCCATTTTAGAGAACGTGGGCAATGGAAAAATGCTACCAACACTTCCCAAATACTTTTTGTCCCAATCGTAATACTGCCTCACACAGGCTACCGAATGACAGGGCTAGGCTTCCCTATCTGGTCGTTCATATGGGTATCTATTAAATAATTTAGATCGCGCTAGCAATTTGGAGCAATAGATTTGAGCTGCAATCATGTCACCAAGACCCATACCGGCTGTGCGTAGGCTAATCGGTGGTGTCTCGATAAATTTCGTACTCTCTTCAAGTTTCAAGTACTTCGACTGTGCCAGCGAGGTTAGCTGACATTGACGCTGAACATTGGCAAATAAGTTAGTAGACTACTTCATCATCTATCTTCATCTCCCTTCAACATGCTGCGCCCAGGCAAAGACAACACAGCGCACGTAATTCGTTTACGCGTTCCATCCAGACAGACTTGTTGCTCGCATAGTTAACAAACGATATTGATAAAGAAAAATCAAGGGCTGCAAGTTATCATCCTACAGTAGCCCTTTGCCATTTTAACGGATTTAGGCTACGAACGGCACATTAGGGAAAGAAAAGAAAGCCCTTCAGGCCCTACACATTTTATTAGATCGATATTCCAGATATTAAATGTAACCGGGTGACTTAAATGCGTGCAGGGAGGGGGCTTACCCATACTCCGTCCCTGTAGAGGGAGTTCATTCATTCAGGCCGGTGTCAGCCCGCGAGGGACTGACACAGGTAAAAGAGAGGAAGATGGCGAGCAGCGTCCTTTCAGAGCAAAACGTAAGCTGAGCCACCCACACGTGAGCCGCCATTCAGTTGTTTGTTTCACTAATAATAGCTAAACTTTATCCTTTTTGGAGTCGTAAGAACATTCACGCATACAGCAAAACCTAGGCGTTGAAGTCTGACTGGTAAGCACTTTTAGTTGACCGCTACACATAGCATATAATTGCACCGTTCCTTAAGTTGTTTTTTCCCCTTCGTAGCTTCCGTGTAAGGGAATACTGGCGGCTGTGAAGCCCCCACCTCGCGCTGTCAGGGTTCGCGAGTGAGAACGGTACAACCGGAGCGATTGGGGACGGGAATGTGCAGTCATTCCGAGTTACATCGGTGAGCATGCACACTCATATTGCACACACGAAACACACACAACATACAGGACACAATAGCACTCCGTAAATATGTAAATAACAAAACACTTTGCATCTTTATTGCAGATGTTATTTATTAAGACAGGAAATGGGTATTTATAAGGATATTTATTGAGTCTGTGTGGCAATTATTAAAGGTTAAACCATGCCATTGTAAATGTGATGTTAATGGGTATTGTAAAAGCAAAAGATGGGAGAATTAACAGTGTGTAGAAATACTGTCTAAAAGTGATTGATTATTGTATATGCTTTTGTCTTTTAGCTTCTGCAAACAACGAATGGGCAGATAATTGCCGCTTTTCCCCTGTGTATTATTACATAGTTATACCTCCAACCACTTTATTTCTTTTCTTTTGTTTTGTTTTGTTTCTTTTAAAGTTGGGGAGCCAGGATCACTTCTTGTAGGCTATAGGTCACTAGATAGGTTAGGCCTTTAGTGTAAGGTTGCTGTGTATGCCTTTCTTACTGTGTGAATCACTAGCTGCTGTATATGCCTTTCTTACTGTGTGAATCACTAGCTGCTGTGTATGCCTTTCTTATTGAGTGAGTCACTAAGCTGCTGTATATGCCTTTCTTATTGAGTGAGTCACTAGCTGCCGTGTATGCCTTTCTTATTGAGGGTGCTACTAGTTTTGGTTATTGGTAACAAGCCTACTTTACCGGTGTTCTATTGCAACATGTTGTGACTGGTCCGCAACTTTTTAATAGTGCCTATGTAAAATAAATATTTTTCTATTTTTGGTAAATTCAGCCTCAGTCCAATTCTTTGAAAGATCTCTGTGGCAGGGAGTCATTAGGAGTTTGGCCATCTGGTTACATCTGGCGTAGTCGGCTACTGTGCTGAGGTTGAATATATTGTTACTTAGTAGTTTTTGTGTTTTTTTTTCTTTTGGTGGAAATTGGAGGTTTGTAGGTTAGTTTGGTGGGGAAAAGCGGCAGTTAACCAGGCGACAAGGACGTGGTGGGAGGTTCACTGTCAGCACACACCTAGGACTGTATCCAGGTCAATCATGTCTACAGTGCCTGATGGGATGGAAGACCTCCAGAACCTGTTGGAACAAATTCGTCAGCTGCAGGCTGAAAATGAACAGTTAAAAACTCAGGAGCGGGACAGAAATAATGGGACTAATGCATCTGCCTCCAACACAGACTCACGTACATCTGCCTCGGCCAGGCCTGAACAGTCTACTTCCAGTAATGTACCAACACCTGAAGTACAAGCACGTTATGTTTATGTCCCAAGAGAACGTAAGTGCTCTAAGTTCACTGGTAAATTGTCTGTTGATCTTGTTACTGTAGACCAATGGATTACAGAAGCTCGTAGATGTTTAGAGGCCAGACGAATGTCTAATGCGGAGCAAGTGTTGTTTCTGTATGATCACCTTGATGGGGGGCAAAAGCAGAAGTTGATTTCCATGAGACCTCCAATAGAGATACTGCAGAAAAGATTTTAAAAATCCTGAGTGATAATTTCAGTTGTTCACAATCTTATGTCGCTGCACAACTGTCATTTTTCCAGCGTCATCAAAAAGAGGGAGAGTCCTTGCGTGATTTTTCACATGCTCTGAAAACATTAATGGATGCTGTAGTAAAAAAGACACCGGGGGGTATTTTAAACTCTGACAGGGTATTACGTGACCAGTTTGTTGAAAATGTGAATGATGATATGTTAAGACGAGAATTGAAAAGACGATTAGTATTGGATGCTGACATGAGCTTTCTCACACTCCGTGGCATTGCCATTAAGTGGATGGAGGAAGGGAAACAAGGGACGAGGCCTAGACCTAGAGCTTTTTCGTTTGAAATGCACGCTTCTACTGGAGAGAGTGAGGGGGCAAATTCTAACGCAATATCAGCTACCGATACAGAAATGGCAGAGATAAAGGAATGTCTGCGCCGTCAGCAAATTCAGCTAGACACTATACTATCACAGCTTCATTCAGCTCGCCCACAAAGTAATTTGAGGGGTACAGGGGGTAGCTCTAAAACCTACAGATTTCAGCCCGATGGCAAACCAATTTGCCTCCGCTGCAACAAGGCAGGCCATATTGCTAAATATTGCCGGGTTAATATTGATGCAACTGACGTGGGAAGTCGGGGGATGGTACAAGGGGTTTCAACTCACAATCAGTTTGCAGATTCAACGACCCAGCAGCAGCTGCAGGGAAACTAGCGCCCTCTGGTGTGGGGAGCCAAACACCGGAAGGGGCGCAGTTAGGCTCAGGTCCTTTAAATGAGGTTGGTAAACCACAACTTATAGGTCGGTGCCCAGTAGTTCACGTGTTAATGGGGGGAAGGAGGTTGCGTGCCTACTCGACACAGGCTCCATGGTTTCTACGATAACAGAGACATTTTTCTTTGAACACTTCCAGTCAGACGAATCCCTCAAGTCCTGTAATTGGCTTCAGTTGCGAGCAGCAAATGGTTATGACATCCCGTACGCAGGCTACCTTGAGTTGGATATTACATTGATGGGCAAAACTCTTCCAAAGATGGGAATTTTAGTCGTGCGTAACCCTGTTGACCCATTTACTAGCCAGCAAAAACAGACAGTTCCGGGGCTACTGGGGATGAATATTATACAGTGTTGTTATAAAGAGCTGTTTGATACACATATGTTACTTCAACAACCTCATCCTCGCGGAGAAAACAAATTATGGCAGCAGGCCTTCTCTACATGCCAGTCCATTGAGAAACTTCAGAGCAAGGGGTATTTAGGGAGGGCGAGGGTTCAGGGACCAGCAGTGTTCATTCCCAAAGGGTCCATAAAACTTCTCCCCATCGTCTGTCCTAGTGCCGCTAACTTATCTTTGCAATCGGTACTGCTAGAGCCACCTAGCGAAGAGACTGCTTTACCTGTAGGGATTTTGATCTCTAAGGCGTTGTTATCAGTCAATAAGGGAATGGTGGAAATACCTGTTACAAATGTCAGCTCACAAGACCTATGGCTTCAGCCACATACATTACTAGGGGAGCTCCATTTAGTTCAAGTAATGTCAATGGGGTGTGCTGTTAGCATTGTCGAAGGGGGCAGTGGGGGCCAGGTCGCTGTTATCCAGTCAGCAGAGGCGCAGGCTAACCCCACTCTTGACCTGTCCAGCATGGCTTGGCCTACATTGTCCGTGGAGCAGGAACAACGGGGCAAGGAGTTGCTGCGCAAGCACAGCGGTGTCTTTAGCCAAGGGGAGGGCGACCTGGGGTGTACTACTTGGTAGAGCACCGTATCCACCTGTCTGATGACGTCCCAGTGCGGCAGAGATATCGCAGACTTCCCCCACACAGTATGAGCAAGTTAAAGCACACATCCAGCAGCTAGTGGATGCCGGGATAGCCAGGCCGAGTTCCAGCCCCTACTCATCGCCCATAGTGATCGTCCAAAAGAAAGGGGGCGACATAAGGCTCTGTGTAGACTACCGACTCCTCAACGCTAAAACCAGGAAAGACGCTTACCCCTTGCCCCGTATCGACGAATCTTTGGATGCATTAACCGGAGCGCAGTGGTTTTCAACATTAGACCTCGCAAGTGGCTACAACCAAGTGGCAGTGGCAGAGGTAGACAAAGCCAAGACTGCGTTCTGCACGCCGTTTGGGCTGTTCGAATTCAATAGAATGCCTTTTGGCCTTTGCAACTCACCAAGCACTTTCCAAAGGCTCATGGAAAGGATTTTCGGTGATCAAAGTTTTCAGTCGTTATTACTATATTTAGATGACATCATCATCTTCTCCACCTCTTTCGAACAGCACTTGAAGCGTTTAGAACTCGTCCTTTCTCGGCTGCAGAACAACCACCTCAAATTGAAGATGGCCAAATGTCACTTCTTCCAGAAAGAGGTGAAGTACTTGGGGTATGTGGTCTCTGCCTCTGGGGTAGCCACCGATCCAGACAAAGTAAAAGCTGTTGCTGAATGGAAACGGCCCACCACCACAAAAGAAGTAAGATCTTTTCTGGGATTTGCGTCCTACTATCGTCGGTTTGTGCAAGGGTTTGCTAAAATGGCTGCGCCACTGCACCAAGTAGTCGCTCAGGTGGAGGCAGGCCAAGGTAGGGCAAGGGGTCGGACCAATACCTTGGGGCAAGCGTGGACTCCAGACTGCGAACAGAACTTCCAGCTCTTAAAAGACTGTTTGACTAGTGCTCCAGTTCTAGCCTACGCAGATTTCACCAAGCCCTTTGTGTTGGAAATCGACGCAAGTCATGCGGGGCTTGGTGCCGTCTTGGCACAAGAGCAAGATGGACAAAGAAAGCCCATTGCGTTTGCTAGCAGGGGTTTACGCCCCACAGAGAAGAATATGTCAAACTACAGCTCCCGTAAGCTTGAATTTCTAGCCCTTAAATGGGCAGTGACCAGCAAGTTTAAGGAATATCTGCTAGGAGCAAAGTTCACGGTATACACTGATAATAACCCATTAAGCTACTTACAGACCGCCAAGTTAGGAGCCACCGAACACCGCTGGGCTTCTGAGCTGGCCATGTTTGATTTTGAGATCAAATACCGCCCAGGTTCAGTCAATACAAATGTTGACGCCCTCTCCAGACTGCCTGCCCCCGTGTCCATTAATGCAGTGGCCTTAGGCCTGCCAGTTCCCCCGTTGCCCCAGGACACGAGTGGATGGGATTCAAGTGTCTTGTGCCAAGAGACCAACGCCTTCCCGATCAGGCCAAAGACCAACCTGTTGGCCCTGCAAATGGAGGATCCAGTCATTGGACCCTTCAGCCGGATTTGGAAGGAGGGGGCCGTGCCACCGAGAGCCGTGCGCGCAGCCCTGCCCCCAGGGACACAGAAACTGTTCCACCAGTGGCCAAGGATCCGATGCCAGGAAGGAGTACTGTACCGTAGTGTCCGGCTACCGGGAGACAGTAAGGAAACACTCCAGCTATTGCTACCACAGAGCCTAAAACAAGAAATCTTGAAAGCCCTCCATGATGACCATGGACATCAAGGGATAGAGCGAACAAGTAGCTTAGTCCGGGAAAGATGTTTTTGGCCTGGGATGTCGGGGGAGATTGAAAAATACTGCCAAGAGTGTGGCCGCTGTATTGTGGCAAAAGCTGTCCGACCCCAAGCACGAACATTTCCAGGCAACCTTCTTGCTTTTAGACCCCTTGATGTGGTAGCGATTGACTTTACAACCCTGGAGATGTCTACAGATGGTAGGGAACATGTTCTGATCGCTACTGATGTGTTCTCAAAATTCTCACAGGCATATCCAGCGCGTGACCAGAGGGCAAGCACTGTGGCCAAAATACTCACCGAAGGCTGGTTCTTCCGCTATGGGGTACCAAGGCGACTGCACAGTGATCAAGGAAGGAGTTTTGAAGGGGACCTGATAAAGCAGCTGTGCCGGTTGTATAACATCACAAAGAGTCGGACGACGCCATACCATCCCGAGGGCAACGGGCAGTGTGAGAGGTTTAATCGCACGCTCCACGACCTCCTTCGCTCGTTGCCCCCGGACCAGAAGCGCAAGTGGCCCCAAGCTTTACCGCAAGTCCTGTTCGCATACAACACGACCCAGCACGCCTCTACGGGTCATTCCCCCTTCGAACTGATGTTTGGACAAAAGGTGCACCTTCCAGTGGATTTCTTACTGGGCAAGGCAGACGAAGACCTAAATGAGGGTAATGTTTGTGACTGGATGCAACGGCACCAGGATAGCCTTACAGCTATGTATGCACATGCCCGGGACCAGCTAACACTTGCTGCTGAGCGGCGAAACCGACAGGTGACCCCTAGAGGAAGCCCACCTCTAGCCCCTGGCACTTTAGTCCTTCGACGGAACCATCCACTGGGGCGCCATAAGATTCATGATTTCTGGGATTCCACGGTCTACAGAGTGCTAGAAGCCTTGGACCCGGATGGGAGGGTGTATCGGATCTGTCCTATAGAGGGGGTCGGACCGGAAAAGAACATCCATAGAACAGAACTTCGAGTCATACCAACAAATGCTCGATCAGATCCTAAACCACTTCGCACACCAGACAACACTGGACCATGTCATCCATTGGCAGAAGAAAGTGAGGAAGAGGACCGCGACGTACTCCTGCTGGAACCTCCGGCTAGTCCAGCCAGGCGTTCACGACAAGCGGACATTCAAACTGACCCTTCCTCTCCATCATCTAGGCTGCCGGAAACCTGCCATGAGGTTGACTATGGAACAGTGGAAGATGGGACTCCTAATCTTTCTCAGGAGGCAGGAGAGAACCACACAAGCCCTAATACCAGCAGGGGGCAGCTGGATGCCGAGCAGGACTCCTCTTCCAGCTCCGATTCACCTAGACGTTCAGCAAGGATGACCAGAGGACAGCATAGTAACCCATACCATCTGCCAAGAACTACCCTTGGCCAAGCTAATGCTAGGGAGAACAGACCATAGCCCCCATTGCCCCTAGAAGGCTTTAGAAAGGCTTTGGAGTAGGGGGGAGGGGGAAGGAAGTCGTTGCCGGGACGGCAAACTTTTAAAGCTGGGGTGAGTGTAACCGGGTGACTTAAATGCGTGCAGGGAGGGGGCTTACCCATACTCCGTCCCTGTAGAGGGAGTTCATTCATTCAGGCCGGTGTCAGCCCGCGAGGGACTGACACAGGTAAAAGAGAGGAAGATGGCGAGCAGCGTCCTTTCAGAGCAAAACGTAAGCTGAGCCACCCACACGTGAGCCGCCATTCAGTTGTTTGTTTCACTAATAATAGCTAAACTTTATCCTTTTTGGAGTCGTAAGAACATTCACGCATACAGCAAAACCTAGGCGTTGAAGTCTGACTGGTAAGCACTTTTAGTTGACCGCTACACATAGCATATAATTGCACCGTTCCTTAAGTTGTTTTTTCCCCTTCGTAGCTTCCGTGTAAGGGAATACTGGCGGCTGTGAAGCTCCCCACCTCGCGCTGTCAGGGTTCGCGAGTGAGAACGGTACAACCGGAGCGATTGGGGACGGGAATGTGCAGTCATTCCGAGTTACATCGGTGAGCATGCACACTCATATTGCACACACGAAACACACACAACATACAGGACACAATAGCACTCCGTAAATATGTAAATAACAAAACACTTTGCATCTTTATTGCAGATGTTATTTATTAAGACAGGAAATGGGTATTTATAAGGATATTTATTGAGTCTGTGTGGCAATTATTAAAGGTTAAACCATGCCATTGTAAATGTGATGTTAATGGGTATTGTAAAAGCAAAAGATGGGAGAATTAACAGTGTGTAGAAATACTGTCTAAAAGTGATTGATTATTGTATATGCTTTTGTCTTTTAGCTTCTGCAAACAACGAATGGGCAGATAATTGCCGCTTTTCCCCTGTGTATTATTACATAGTTATACCTCCAACCACTTTATTTCTTTTCTTTTGTTTTGTTTTGTTTCTTTTAAAGTTGGGGAGCCAGGATCACTTCTTGTAGGCTATAGGTCACTAGATAGGTTAGGCCTTTAGTGTAAGGTTGCTGTGTATGCCTTTCTTACTGTGTGAATCACTAGCTGCTGTATATGCCTTTCTTACTGTGTGAATCACTAGCTGCTGTGTATGCCTTTCTTATTGAGTGAGTCACTAAGCTGCTGTATATGCCTTTCTTATTGAGTGAGTCACTAGCTGCCGTGTATGCCTTTCTTATTGAGGGTGCTACTAGTTTTGGTTATTGGTAACAAGCCTACTTTACCGGTGTTCTATTGCAACATGTTGTGACTGGTCCGCAACTTTTTAATAGTGCCTATGTAAAATAAATATTTTTCTATTTTTGGTAAATTCAGCCTCAGTCCAATTCTTTGAAAGATCTCTGTGGCAGGGAGTCATTAGGAGTTTGGCCATCTGGTTACATAAATACAAAGTAAAGCCATTATTATGTTTAGAAACCGGCGAATTTTGCCAATGAAATAACCTAACTAGTTTGGAGGTAGCCTACTCCTAGCCTACGAATAAGCCTACAAGGATGCACCAGCCTGGCTAAACTCGGCAGGCTGCACTAACAGTTGTGGATTGTTTGGTCACAGACACCAGAGCACGTTCTGGAAGTTGGGCCGTATTGATGACGACTACTATACGGGAATCTATGATCCGAATTTTGGAAACATAAACGGCAGAGCTGAGAATCCAATCAAATGGCAATAGAGATGGCGTTATCAGTATTTTAAGCCCATAATTTCACTTATTAAACATGATATACACAAAATAAATATGTTAAAAAGGGGGAAATCTTGTTTTTCCCCGGAGAGGGTCTTTAACAAAGGATGCATCATGCATGTTTGTCTGTTATTGTCATTTACTTTTATTCATACATGTATTCCGTCCAGGTCAGAGTGACAAATGCACAGGACACAATTTAATAGGCTATTAAGACAATTAAATAGATTTGTTAAGCATTAGTTACATATTTTGAGGGAGTGTTCTGCACACATTGTACAGATTACTCCCACAACACAACTAGAAAAGAAACTTATACCTCTTCCTCCTCACCGCATCAGTTGATCACCACGGTTGGAATCTTAAATATGTCACATGTCACTTGTAAATACACTGTGTAATGCAATAATTAAAGGTACAAACAGTTTCAAATTACAACACAATGAAAATAAGATACATATAAGCAAGAAGTGCTAATCCCAGAGGCTGGCTAGTAAACCTTATATAAACCTTATACAAACCCTTTAAAAACTCTATATGAACAAATATGAACCCAGTATGAATGAAATTTTGTTAGCCACTTGTAGTCCACATGACTACTATTGTGATGAAACTACTGGTGATGAAGATTAGATAGACAATGAAAAATAAACGTTCCACAACGCGGATAATGTGCATCCAGTCATCTGCAGTCTGCTCAGCAGCCATGTTGTTCTCCAGTTGTTTACGGATGGCTTGCAGCTCCAGCTTCACCTTTTCAAATGCCTCCAGATGCAGATCCTTATCAGCCGACTCACTCACATCTGTGGAACAAATTGGGGAACCCACTAGAACAAGAACACAGGGTTTTATTTCATTAATTCCAGAGCTTCATCTGGTGTGTTCCAACTTCTTCTTTCCTACAAGTCTGACGCAAAGAAACTTCTAAGCCACCTCCTGTGACAAAAAATGTTCCTTTCATACATTTCTGGCTCTCTGGCCTTTCACCATTCTCCTCCGCTGCATGCCCTGGAATAACACTAGCCTGGGCGAAAGCGACTGTTGACTGTCATACAGTCTGGCCCAACGCAATTGAAATAGGTTTCCGTTTGGATATGACGTATTCCCTCGCCTGGCTCTCACGCCTACAACTTTCGCTTTCAGTATTAACAGATCTCACACAAGTTCTGATCTATTATGACATCGTAGTGGCAATAAATCCTCAAGATTATGGATGCTAATGCCATGTACCAATTTTGTGAATGTAATTCGAAAGTGGGGGAGAGAATAACAAACACGTCCCTATCCTGTAGGACTACAACATTTTGAGACATCGCTCTAAACTGTGTGCTGATTGGCTTAACCGTAGAGTAACCGAGGGAAAGGCGGCAAGGGGGTTTATTCCAGACTACGTGCGGAGATAAAATGTTTAGCGGAGGTACTTAGGATGGCATCGCCAGGCTAGAATAACACCAGGACAGACTCACAAGTATGCAAGGGGTTGTCATTGTTAGACATGGGGTGGAGGAGGCCTGTTTGTTAGATACTGTATGTGTGACATTGGCTGCAAAGGGGTCTATAGTCTCCTGTCAGTATTTGAAGAGTTCATCTGCAAAAGCCTCTAAAAGACATTTGCAATTATTTTCAAAAATATTTTATATAATTTCGATAAACTCTGTTATCTTTCCAACTCCAATTGAATTGTTTTGATTTCTTTGCACTTGATAAAAATATTTCAATTGTAGTTTATCTACGATTAGCTGGAAATTATGAATAAAACAACTGATTCTCAGTTCTCAGAAATTAGCCCAAGTCATTACTATGCGTAGGTGAAGATGTCAGCTACTTAAAAGTACATGAAGTGGTGTCTGGTTCAGAGGTTCTGCCCCTAACACTATTTCATCATCAAGGTATCCTGTTTTGGAGGTTAAGGGAGAAGAAATGGGACTGGGCCTGACCTTGGTTCTGCATTATTATGACCTGGTCATCTGGTTTCTTGCAGGGCAGACAGACGAGCCGTGCCAAGACCTCTAAGATTAAGACTCGGACCCATTTAGGTACCGCTCTGTCCTTGCAGTTGTGGAGGCTGTTGGTGATGAGGATGGTCTCCAGTAGACTTGCCACCATCAGAGACAGGCATATAGAGAAAAACACATCTAGGGAACAACATGAAACACAAGGTTTATACAGCTGCAACGTTACAGCTCTAAAGTTCTGGATCTAAAGCTTAGTTTTGTAGTATTGTACTATTGTAAATAGATATGCCTCTTTGTTCTGTCAATCCATTTCAATCAGATTTCTAAGTTTGAAATAAATAGACAGTGGTTTAGACAGATGGAAGCTTTTGATCCTTTTGTATGTTCTTAAAGCTGTATTCGGCAAGCACGGAATACCAAGACTTATGCAAAAAATTCATTCATACAACTCTCTAGTCCAGGGGTGCCGCAAAACATTTAGAATTTTGATGGTGAATTTCTCTTTCATCTATTAACAAAATACATAACCTTTTAGATGTCTACATTAGAGAACTGCGCGGGACTGTTTTCTTCATCCCGCTCCTGCCCGCTCCCGCTGAATTTTGGACCATTACCGCCCGCTACCGCAAGGGGTGCGCAGTGTGTCCGCCCATTCCCGCGATGTGTATGTCCATTCCCGCCCGCAACCCGCGAAAGTGTGAGAAGTTATTCCCGCACACTGATAGAGATGCATTGATTTTTTGTCTTCTCCCATCCCGCAGGAGAAAGTGTAGGCCTATTTTAGGCTATTAGGCTAATAGAGAGATTCTTGGGGTTGACGCATTGGTCGGGATAGCGTTCCTATTTCATTATTTCCATGTAGTTTTTAAATAAAATAAAGGCAGTTTCATATTATATTATTTCTTTTTCCCTACCTTCATATATTCACGCAGTGATTGAGGTTAAGGTCTCTTTTCGGCAGACATAAGAAACACAATAGGCCTATATTTAAATGCAACTTAGTCAAAAACCTTGCACCATCACGGCACATAAAACAGCTTGCTTTGCAAAAATAGGCCCATGGAACATGAAAATTATCAGATGTAGCAGGTATCTTTCTCAAAAAAACACGAATAGAAACTGTGATATCGTAGATAATGTTATCAGTTTAAGAACTGTTATTGAGTTATTGCGGAAATCAATGTTAAACTGTTGGAACTATAATATTGTCCACTAGAGGGCGCTCCAACATAAGAGTTAACCATGGAGGTATTAATAAACCTGGAGAAACATACTAAGTCCCGCCTCCCATTCATTCCAATGTGGAATGCTAGGCTAGTGAATTCATCCAAAATTGAACAAAATTTTCAGTTGTCAAGATGGCGTTTCATGGAGCTCACTTCCGACTCCATTTCATTAGGCCAATGAGGGCCCATGTTACTAATGAAGATGAGGGCGGCACCGGGCGGCACACACCTGATGTGCACAGGGAGCTCGTTAGCATGAGCTGAACGTGCCGTATTAACCAATCAGCATATGTCAAATGGAGTCGGATATGATGTCATTTCTGGAAAATGGCGACGAGGAAGTGCAATGCTAATTGGCGAAGCTAATCAGCCAAATCCTGACCCCCTGGAGTTAACAGAGCCGTATATAGAGAGTTAATGGATGGATTTACTGCCAGCTAGAGGAAACGTAGAAGCAGGTAAGAAGTAACAGAGAGACCTTGCCACATGTTTGTATGAAGTTAATTCCTTTTGAATAAGTAGGCTAAATGTTACCAAGCAAAGAACAACTCGAAGTCCCAGTCCCACTGTTCCCGCAGTGTTTTTAAGTTGTCCACCCGTTCCCGCCCGCAGCCAAGTGCAAACCGCCCGTTCCCGCGAGTTTTGCGTTGGGTCCCGCGGGTCCCAGTCCCAATGCAGATCTCTAGTCTACATTACTCTCAGTTTGCCTTTTTAACCACCGTATTTTATTGTTTCTGATAATTACTAGTCCCAAGCCACGTAGACCATTGGCTCAAAACAGTATTCCCAGACGATCGGTTTCGTTCACACAACGCATCAAAGTTTGCCATGTACAGTCAGGATTAGGCTACTATTCAAATGAGCAGTTGTCATTTAGCTAGCTAATGATACTGTTGCAAATAGTCAGTGCTATGAATAAAGCAGGTAGAAAAAGAATGAAGGAAACAAGACTTGAAAGGAGAAAAGTTGAGCGCCAAAACCCCTTGGTATGGGTATTCCCACGCAGATAGCGCGCACGCTTGACCCACACACCGGGTTGATGGTATGGTTTGAACAACATTTGTAACAACACACATGTCCAGAAAGAAGGCTTCCAGCGCACTTGTTGCGCAAGGGACACGCATGAGAAACTGGATGGGAAAGGTGTCCACGTATGGCCCATGTTTTTTACTCAGCAATTAAAAACGATCTTGGCCACACTACTGCATGGCTTTAAATGCCTTTTCACTCTCATATCTACAAACCCCATGTAACTTGGTAATATTTCCAGAAAAATGATATGTAGTGCTAAATGGCAAATATATCCAGAATGGTACTGAATATTAAAGGAGCAGTATGCAATGTGAAATTTCAAATAATCAAATAATAATAAAAATGGCACTGCTATGTCACCAGACATGAAGGGATCACATTTATTTTAAACACTGATATCACTGACAGTTCCAGTCAGAGTAGGCCTACTTGCATTTGAATCGCTAAGTTGTAGTCCACATGTAATGTTTCTATTGTCATTTTAGGTATTGTTTGGGTTGTTGTCATTGCAAAGGCCTCTACTTCTGAAATACATGGTGGCAAAGTGAGAAATAAAACAAGGATATGAATAGGGCATGCTTTTGAAAGATGGAGATGGCAGAAAGCAGCAAAATAGGCCTATTTTAGCCACAATCCTACATACTGTTACTAGTAAAGTAGGCCTATCTTAATGCTGGTGGTAGCATATAAATATCATTGCACAATTGAGCGATGCAAAGCAAGAATATAACTTAGGGGTGCCGTGGATAAATTTTTTTTTTTTTGATAGGGGTGCCTTGAGCTCAAAAAGTTTGAGAACCACTGCTCTAGTCCCTCCCCGTCTCTACTATGCTCCTCAACGGCCTCTCAAACCCCTCCTCACTGTAGCACATAGTCAGTGGCTTGCTCACAGCTGTGATCAACAGGCAGCTATCCCTCCCTCTGCACCTGATTGGTGGAAGGCTACATGGAGTGTTGGATTTTTGCAACCACGATTACAGGATTCAGATTGAGTTAGAGAATTTGAGTTTTAATAATGTGACAGTTCTATGAAATTTGACTCTAAAAGAGTTGCCGAATACAGCTTTAAAGGATAGCTCCGGAGCAAACTCAAGCATAGCCCTGTTAAACTAGCCTGCTAAATGAACTAGTTAGTGAGTGGAACAAAATAATTTGGAACAGCATAGACCGAATGCGAACGCAGAAACAAACAAGCACTTTACACTGAGTCAGTAGAACCTCATTATTCGAAACCGAACGTAAGATCTGAGGTACCTTTGACTCATGTAAAGTGCTTCACATTCGCGCTCTGGAGACTGTGCAACAGCCAAGGCTGGTTGGCATAAATTAGTAAAGCTGCTGGTAAGTGCACATGGCACCTACTATTTTTTTTTTGTATGCTCATATGCAGTTCATATTATTCACTTTGGACTGTAAAATGGGTACATGTTTTCTCGGGTGAAGACAGGATTTTGGTTGTGATGACATAGACAACACTGGACAACGTTTAGCTTACTGATCAGTGGGACGGTGCTCCCAGTCACGGGCAGCAGGTCATTCATAAGGAGCAGGAAGACGGTGTAGCCCAGAATGAGGGTCATTTTGGAAGGCCGATCTGTCCACACTTTGAGGAGGAAGCAATAGGCTGAAGAAGTCGAGGGTGATGAGGAAACAGCTGGGGATCAGCAAGTTCACCACATACAGCATGGAATGCCTTTTTAAGGTCATCTAATAATAAGAATAATCAGAATATATTCAGATGCTCCAGTCATTCATTTTACCTCTATGCCTTATCTACAAGAGCCTGTTTGTGAGCACAGGTGAATAGAGGTTGAAAGTATACTGATGCCACCTAGCCTGGGCTAGCTGGTGGCAGTATGTACTAAATTAAATTCAGATCAAGATCAGCAAATGTCATCATCACAGGTTAAACATTTATCCTACACACACACACACACACACACACACACATACACAGTACAGTAATTTTTAAGACCTGGCCCTACCTATATCTGTACATTCAACAGTTTATTTTGTCACTATCAACCCACATCTGTTTTCTTTAGAATGCAGTTGAGTTTAAAATTACGGGCAAAGCCTCAAAATTAATTTGCACAAAGTTGTGCGTCGTGTTTCATCTGTCCCTCCTGGGTGGGTCAGTTGAAACAGGCAGGCAGGACAAATTAAACAGTTAGTTAAGATCCTGTAAACTTAAAATTAGGGCTGGGCAATGATTAAAATCAATTATTGCGATTAATCAGATTGTTAGTCACAAAATCCAATTATGAATTCAAAAGTAGTATTTATTTAAAAAAAATAAGTAATATTTTAAAGAGGTATTCCACACCTTTATGAAAATTGGTTAATCACCCGCTTCCTGGAGATCAAAGCATTTTGGTCTCAGTGCATGCGTTTTCCTAGTCTAGCATAGGCGCTGCAAAGTAAGGTAAAGTTTGCCATGGCGGCGAGCCTC
>JAODXP020000337.1:0-18337 GCA_027497455.2 Sardinella longiceps | reverse complement strand
TTAACTGGACTCATACATTATTCTACTGCAGGAGGAGAACAATACACTGATGATGGACAATGAAAAGCTACAAGCTCAATATGAAACAGTGATGAAAGAAAGAAACATGATGGAGAATTACTGTTCAGTCATAGATAATGTAACACAAGGTAGAGTCATTTAGACACCTTTTACAACAGTTATCAGTATCTGTGGTGCCGTGAGATCAGTTTATCCAACTTTTACATAATTTCAAACCACAGAAAGGAAGTGTCAACATTGCAAGGACAGATGGATTTACTACCAGTCAAGCTGCTATCAGTTCCTCTACAATGTTAGTAGGTGGAAAACCTGGCAGCAGTCTGCTAACTTCTGCACAGAAATGGGGTCTCATCTGGTAATGATCAACACATTGGAAGAACAGGTAAAATGGGAGAAAAGAGATTCTTTAAATTAATTTTCAGAAAATTAGTTATAATTCAAAAGTGGGCACTTAAAGATGTGTATGCCTATCTGTTGGTGAAAAACAGTCCTATTTAGCTGTTATTAGCAGCAGTTGAAAAATGATTGGGTTGGGTTGCCATGCACCTAACTCAGATTACAGTAATCCTGAACCTGATTGGTTCCACTTTTGTGATATACATCACGCTTCATTTCAGCAAGAAAATGGTTGGGCTGCTAAGTCAAACTAGACTAATACTATGGACTAGCTCTAGTAGGTTGAACAACAGCGGAGGGTGAAGTAAACATGCATTAAAGTGGACTAACATTGTCCAAAACTCTTCTTCCATGTAATGGTTTCATCTCTCTCCCCTGACCTTTTTCATATTGACATGAATTAGACTTTTGTGGATCTTGTTCAAGTAGTTACTCAATGTTTCGGGAATCAGTGGAGGTAGGTGATAGCTGGGAATTGACCCATGTGAGAAGGACAAAGCCAGTGAATTAGCACCAGGGTCATAGGGCAATGTAAGGATGCCACCTAGCATCCAAATTCCTACTGGAGGAAATGAGTTGCGATTTAAGGTGATTAATCACAGAAAAATGTTGGTAATAATCAGATAATTTTTTAAATAGTTTGACATCATTACTTTTATATCTCATATTGGTCTGCATATCTGTAGGCCTTCATCAACAATCACACTAAATATTATGAGGATCAATGGCATGGATACTGGATTGGGTTAAGCAAAATCCAAGATAAATGGCAGTGGGTGAATGGCAGTGAACTCACTGAAGGGTAAGATAAATTATTTACTGTTTTATGGACCAATACAAAAGATAACACATGTGCCCTAATGTGCTAATACCATTTGTACATGGAGGAATGCATAAAATTCAAATACTGTAACATAAACTGTCATGGAGGGCCTTCATTACTTTCCACATATAGCCTAACTTTTGTAACACATTTTAATTGATAACTGATTATTTCAGGCACTGGAAATACAATTGGAGGGGTGATCAGAAATGTGGGCTGACATTACCTAGTACTGAGCCCTTGAAAAGCTGGAGTAGTCCACGTTGTATCATGAGAAACAGATGGATCTGCGAGATGGAGGCTGCAACATGGCCTGAGTGATTTTGAATGTAGCATAGGATATGACCAAACACTCACAAATAATTTACCTTGCTCTTTGTTTCTTTCTTATTATTTGCAAACAGACTACCCTATCTCCCTATTACCCTAGTTTTATATTACCAGTAAGAGTACAGTAAGAGTTTGACATGAGTTTGTGGAGGTGTCATAAGGTTACTTTATCCAGCAGAATTTGATAGTAAGTTGCTCCAGAGAGATATATAATATACTGGTATATAGAGAATAATATTCTTGCAGCAAAGATACTGTATGACAGTCTCACATGGCCTGGGATTACCAAAAGCATGGTAAGCCTAGGTAGTTTGTTGTCTGATCTTATGGCTCTCAAACCATTCCCCAAGGCCATTGTTGTCTAAATTAAAAACCCTCTCTGATTTTACAATAAATAACTCCTAATGAAATAGGACCACCTCAGGACCTTTGAAGCCATTTACCAGTGTAGTACACTTGACTACAGCTATCCAGTCATAGATATTTTAAATTTGTAACCCTAAGGTTGAAAATATGGAATTCAACCATCTTTATCAACATGTTTTATTTAATGTTCAATGATAAATAATGCTCATTATGTAAAATTAAAATGTCATAGGCTATATGCCTACTGTTTTCATTTATTAATAACTTATGATTTTTTCTGATATCAACCACAGAATCTGTATATTATATAGGTGTGATATTGTCATGAGTGATGCACCCAATCTTCTCTGGACAGAACTCAAACTACTATGTTGTTTGCATTTTATACTGCATACTTATACTGCATACTTATATCATTATATCTATTATATCATTTATACCTTGATACTTTTAGTTACGCCATTACCTACTCCTTACTTCATGGGCCATAATCTACAGTGTTAACAAATGTGTCAGCACAAGTATAGAGCTTAATAACCTGACATCAGTTAACCTACAGTAGCATGCTACGTAGAATCACAGCCTTTTTGGCGTTACCTTTCCTTTTGGAATCCCTGACAAAGTGCTCGAAGTAACGGTCTTTCTTACTGGCTTCACGTCGCCACAGACATAATCTCTTTCCATCAGTAGTGAGGAGGGGAAAGGGCTCCTATTACAACTTTTAGTGCAGTTTAGACATACATGTACTCCTAAAGTTAAGATAAAATTCTTTGAGAACATTGGCTTAGTTGGTTAGTCTCTTTTTTTGAGCAAAGTAGTTACTTCCCTGATTTAGCAATAACGTATAAAGAAGGAAATATGATGCACAATACAGACTGAAGCACTGCTGGTGTAATGACCTGAAATAACAAGCTATTGTTGGCTAATTCAACACTCTTTGGCCTGGGACATATGAGAGATGGAAGAGGAAGTGCCCTACTCCGCTGTGTTTTTCATCAAATCTGAAGATGAAAAGTCAAAAGGTAGGCCTAGAGCACATCCTTTTTTATTCAGCAAGTATAGGAAAGGGGGAAAACTTTAGCATTGGGTTGGGGTGATTCCCTGCAATTAAGTGTAAAAAGGGGAGAGAGGAGTTATCAATTAAAGATAGTTTCAGATATGGCTAAAGTACAATCTTTCAATACTCAAGTAGAAGTAGGCTACAGATATTCATATTATAAAATATAAGACTCTGGTAAAAGTTCAGGGACTGCCTTGACTTTTTAGTCAAATTAGAGTGAAAAGTACAGGCTCTTAAATACTTAAAGTATAAGAGTAAAAGAGTTTATTCTACCCTGTTTAAAGGACTATTTTGACTAATGGCAAATGATTTGTAAGAAATGTAAAAAAAATCCATTATTGTTCCATATTGGAATTGGCCTCAATGTCAGTTAAGCCACGTCTTATTGCCATAAACATAAAATATTGTTAACTTCCCTCATAATGTGTTGAATGAAAATTAAATAGTCTGTTTTAAAATGTAAGGAGTCAACAGTCCAGATATTTGGGGGTAAATACTATATTTTCAGGTTGGCCTACTTGGGTATTTAAGTAGGCTAACCTGAAAATTCTAGTACAGTGGCCTACTTAAGTATTTGTTACTTCCCATTTAAATCATTTAAAACTGTTAAACAGGAGGATACCATCCTTTTTTTTAGTGCTTTGGTGGTGGTCTGATTGTCAATGTTTTTGGGGCATGAACAGCCTTGATATCTACATTTCTTTTGTGCTGTGATGGAAGTAACACAGTATTACTGTAATCTTTAAGAATTTACTTACTGTATGCGGCATTTTCAGTTATTTGTACTTCACTTGAGTATTTATTGTCCTCCTTACAACAATGACTTTTTCTCCTCAACAATTTACTCAGTATTATTGGTTATACAGTATATTGTAATAGCCTATCTATACCATGTTAGACAAGAAATAAAACAATATACAGTATAATGTACATGTACATTACCTGAATAAAATTATGTGTTTTTCTGTCTACTTCAGAGGTGGAACAAAATCTAGAACAAAGTGTGTATGCGGAAGTCAAGAAAAAGGAAATAGATGAAGAAACAAAGTCCAGTCCAGTAACAGGTGAGTCCACCACATCCTGTGAGATAATATCCAGGCATTTCACCTAGTATAGAGTCCCTGAACAAGTGTGTGCTGGGAAAATGATGTAGAGACTCTTATTTTGAAAGCATTCAGCAGCCTCTTTGTCCTTGTGAAAACCAACCTCATGTCACCCTGCACACATGTGTTTGAATGATGAAAGACTCAGTCACAGTGCTAATCTAAAAAGAACCACAACCAAGGATTTGCTGTGATGGTAACTTTATCTTAAATACTTGTAAGAAAACAGTAGCTACGCAGAGCTAGGAACAGGAAGCTAGGAACCTGTCTCTCAGAGCAGGCATGCTTTATCATCTATCAGGCACGTTTTTTCTGGAGAGAAGAAGTAGGCTAGTGCACATTTTACTTGACATGGTCATATAGAGCCACCTAGTGGTCAGAACAAGTAATGTATACTACTTTTGCATTACAACAGTCACAGTCTGCTGACGTCAGCTCTTTGCCCCTCACTAGATGATGAACGTCTGCCTGGTCCTCAATGCTATTGCTGTGCAGTGGTGGTGCTTGGTCTGCTCACTGCTCTCCTCCTCTCCGCCCTGGTGGCAGTGCTTGTTTACTGTAGGTATAGATACAAATTCATCAATACTCAGGAAAAAAAGTGTTGGTATATCCTTTTTAAATATAATCTTAATCTAAATTTAAATCTAAACCTATTTCTGTCCTTAGATTGGAACTATGTGTCAGAATATAAAACGCTTATGGTGAGAGCCCAGCATTTGCTCAAAGACAAAATTAACTTTCAAAGACATTTGTTATGCTACATGTATGTCAACCAGAGCAACTCCAATGCAATGTTACAGGCACAACTACAGCAGGAGAAGACATTACTTACGATGGAACGGGACCATCTGAATCAGACTCTTCAAGTCATTTTTGGGTTTAATGATTTTCCAGTTGACCATTTATGCCCTAAACCAGATAATGCAACACAAGGTACAGTATACAGTATACATAAAAATGTGATCTTTACGTAATGCATTTATCTAATGTGATGTCCAGTGGTATCAAATTGTGTCATGTGTAACTTTTTTCACAGAGAGGAAGTGTAGCGAACATTGTAAAAGAGGATGGACATATTACCAGTCAAGTTGTTATTCATTCAACTATGGAATGCATTGGAAGACCTGGGAGGAGAGTAGGACTTATTGTGATGAGAGGGATGCTCATCTGGTGATTATAGACAAAACAGAGGAACAGGTAAGATGTAAAAATGCTTTTTATTTTTAAAATAATTTCAACAGATGGAGCTAGAGAGTTCAAGCAAATTAAAGCATTTTTAAAGCAACAAGAGGTACCACAGTTTGGAATTCCCGTAGGGGGGTGTGAGGCAAGGCAAAGAAGGCAGGCGGTAAAGGGAGATGAGGGGATGGTCAAGCACACAGGGGAGGCGGGCATCTGTTTGGCTGTTAAATTCAGATGAACACATTTTCTCCAGCTCCTTACTCATGTACATTTCCAGTTTTCACATAATATGTTTTTGTTTTTATTTTTTAGAGCACATAATGTTTACACAACTGTTTCTGGGCAAAGATCTCAAGTACAAATAGCTACTGCATATTTTAAAGATGTACCTGTGTCATTTGACTCATAAATGTGTTGTTGTAGGCCTTCATCAACAATCACACAAGATATTACCATGATCAATGGCATGGATACTGGATTGGGTTACGCAGAACTCAGGACAAATGGCTGTGGGTGAATGGCAGTGAACTGACTGGAGGGTCAGTTAATGTCAGAGGACAGTTATATACTCTGAAGAGAAAATTATTGCATTATGGAACAATACAAAAGATAACATGTGCCCTAATGTGTGTTTAACCATTTGTAAACTGGAATGGAATGCATAAATGGAATGCATAAAAATCACATGAAATAGACTGTCATGGAGGGCCTTTACATTATTTTTCACATTTTAATTATTAACTGATTATTTCAGGTACTGGAAATACTATTGGAATGGTGAGAGATGTGGGCTGACATTACCTAATACTGAGCCCTTGAAAAGCTGGAGTAGTCCACATTGTTCTATGAGAAACAGATGGATCTGTGAGATGGAGGCTGCAGTGTGGCCTGAGTGATTTTTAATGTTCTGTAGCACTGAGTTGACTGCAAACACTCTCAAATGTAATGCGTTGTCTTCTGTTCTGTGTTGCGTTGTTATTAGTGCAGATATAAGCGTACAGACAAGAGTAGATGTTTTGAAATCATTTTAAAGTTACCATCAGTTACCATTGTTTGGGTTTGAGGAAGAAGACGTGATTCTGCTTCTGGTTTCCCAGATTTGGGAATTGATGAAGGACTGACAGTCAGAAACATTGTGCTATTAAATGCTATTAAATTGGGAGCATCAAACAGTGTTGCGGACTTTTATTTTCCTTTTAGTTAGCTTATGTTTGGTCCAGCACCTGTGCCAGTGATGTACGCACATTCTCTGACTTTTTAGTGTTCTCCACTGGACCATATCTTTCCCATACCTTTCTGCATTGTACTTTTGTGCTCACCTCTTGAACAAATTAAATTTGTGACTGCAATCCTCCATGCAAAATAATGTCTTCTGCTATGGTCCTATCCAGTTTCTGCTGTCTTGGCTATTTGCTTACCTCAGTCAAACACTAGTGGTACACTGTGGCAGGCCTGCATAGGATACCTCAAGTCAGAATCTGTTTTTTTGTGTGTGTTTATTTATTTCAATAAATAAATTAATAAACCCAGAGAACATGAGGACATCGCTGCTACTTTTTAGTGCAGAACATCCTCTAGTTTATGTAAAATTCATTTGTCATTTCCATTTTAGACAGCCATACTTCTGTGAAAAAGAGAAGTGTGAGATTAACAACTTCCCTGCAGATCATGTAAAGGAATAATGAAATATAATAACTGAATGAAGCTTTGCTGGCAAGCCAAAAATTGAAATTCTTTGACCAGCAAGGATCTGAAATTATGTATGAGAGCAGTATGTTTTACATTAATTCTGAGGAGCCAGACTCAGAAGGTATGGATATGTTTTTTTGTTCTTCATAAAGAAGGGTGATGGGGAAAATTTGCAAATGTAGCAATGCATGAAGAGGGAACTTTACACTTATGGTGTGGTAAGATGATTCTTCATCCAATTTCCAGTTCAGACATTAGGCAGGTTGTATCTATACAGTTCCATGTTTAGTGACTGCGGAAAGGTCTCTGAGACAATTAATAAATGAGACTGCCACTTACTTAAAAAATATTAACAACAGTTAGCAATACCTAGTTATCTGGAGTATTACAAATGTGTTTGAACTAGTGCTGGCAAAATTAACTGATTAATCACGTGATTAATCAAAAAATTTTAACTCGGATTTAAAAAATGAACTCAGATTAATCCTGATGAATATCGTTCCATTTTCATGGCATGTATTATATTCAATTTCAGATAGAAAATGGCTCAGCTATCCAGTCAAACTATACAAAGATTATGGCCTAGTTCCTGACAATCCAACAACATGTTTGGGGAATCCTTGGGGGTAGGGGACAGGTGTGCATTGCCCCATTTGAGACGGACAAAGCCAACTATTTAGTATCAGGGTCTTTACAGGGCAAAATAAGGATCCAACATACCCTAGCATCCAAATTTTTACTGGAGGAAATGAGTTGCGATCAAAAGTGTTTAATCATGATTAATCATTGCAAAATTTTGTGATTAATCAGATTAATTTTTTTAACCGTTTGACAGTATTAGTTTGAACCAATCTGGGGATGACAGTCACAACTTACTACTATGCTACTGTGCAGGCTATACACAGTGAGCATGAGGACTCTATGCGGCCCCTTTGACTGGCTCTGATGTCATGTCCCGTAGCTCTTATGTAATAGTTGTATTAAATTTCTTCTGATAAAGAAGTAGGCTAGGCCTACGCATGTTGATCATTAAATGGTAAATTACAAAGTAATACATAGTACAACAAAAATAACAATACTTTTCTCAACTTCAGACTAAGCTTAAAAAATGTGTAACTATACAGTGATAAGATCTTTGGGAAATAAAAAAAAACTGCAAACTACAGTAGAAGAATCATTTATGCCTATATACTGGTAATTAAAGTTGTCTAAACTACAAATTTAATTCAACTTGTCACAACCAAAAAATCTTGTGACTACAGAGTACCAAAATGCTGGTCAACCGGTGTATGAAGAAGTCAATGAGACAAATGAAGTCCAAGCAAAGCCCCACCCAGTGAAAGGTGAGTGATAGGCTGCCACTGAGGTGAGGTGAGCTGGTTCACTACTGAGAGCTGAGTTAATGTGGGTGTCCCCGAACCTGATATAACAGAAACATACTGTAAAGATGTTTTTCTGTACAGATGTGTGTTATTAATATACAGTATGAAATCCTGACTGTCCTGAAGGGCAGATGTCTTTGAGTCTTATGAAAGCATAAATTAAAAATTCAGGGCCTGTCCAAGCCTTTGGAGGGCCCTAAGCAAAACTGAATTTGCTTTTAATCTTACTGGGGTACAAAAATCCCAAACGTATTTGAATTCACTCTGATATAAACTGATTTCTAATATTGTTCTGACAAAGATATAAAATGTTATACAATTTTGTGCTCTTGGGGCCCTCTGGTGGTGTGGGGGCACTAAGCAGCCCCATAATTGGAGTATGCCTTGGGTTGGCTCTATTAACAACATTAACATCACAATGACAATACAGACAATGCAGTGTAAGACTGTGGTTGGCAACAGGCCTTAATAAAATAAAAAAATGTTCCCAATGTTAGGTGATCATTCTCTGGCTGTCCCTCAGAGATATCGCTGGGCTGTGGTGGTGCTTGGTCTGCTGACTGCTCTCCTCTTCATTGCCCTGGTGGCAGTGCTTGTCTACTGTAAGTGCTCGAATACAGAGTACTTTAGTGTCAGCTCAAATAAAAATGTGTGGTAATGCTGATTAGAGCCTGTGAAGTACTGGGTCAGAAGTGTAAGAACAGTGTAACAGAGTAATTAATGCATACTGTACTTGCTGAAATAATACAAATATGACAGTAATCTGCTTTAACTGTCCAACATTGACTTCCCACAATGCAGCCATTAATTTGACCCTTGGACCAATTTATTCCTTGACACTTAGTTATGCCATTACGACTCCTTACCCAGCACTTCATGGGCCATAATCTAAAAGTATTAACATACGTGTAAGCGTAAGTATTTAACATCTTGTTATCTTTCTCTTTTCAGATCAGGTGAGTATGAATCTTCATCAACACTTCAAAAGGAACCAGAGCTTTGGTTCATGGCTGAAATTATCACATGAACACATGAAACAGGGGAAACAGTAATTGCTCTTCTTCATAAGCAAATAATGACGAAAAACAGGCAAACAAAGATTAACAAAGATCATGTTTAGATGATCTATTTCTTACTAACTTATGACAAATCTAAGTGAGAATACATTCCACAAACTACTTTAGTCAGTGCTTCTCTGTCTCTGTCTATATTGGTTTAACAGTACCACTGTACTTTTTGTCATTCACCAGCAGTAGCACTGTACTTTTTGTCATTCACCAACCAAATAGGCCTACCTAAATACAGAGTTGTGAATAAAGTTTAATTTTTCATATGAAGAACCAGGACACCTGTTACTTTAATGTATAATTTAGAATGATAAAATGTTTGTCAATTCTATGTCACTTTAATGACTTACTGTCAATTTAACCCAGCTTACAATGAAAAGTTAACTGAACTCATAAATGGTGGTTCTACTGCAGGAGGAGAAGAAAACATTGATGATTGGAAATGAAAAACTACAAGCTCAATATGAAACAGTGATGAAAGAAAGAAACATGATGGAGAATCATTGTCCAGTCGCAGATAATGTCACACAAGGTAGACAAATGTAGACAACTTTTACAACACAGCTCTTTGTGGTGCAGTGTGATCAGTTTATTCAACTTTTACATAATTTCAAACCACAGAAAGGAAGTGTCAGTGTCAACACTGCAAGACAGGATGGATTTACTACCAGTCAAGCTGCTATCAGTTCCTCTACAATGGTAGTAGGTGGAAAACCTGGCAGGAATCTAATGACACCTGCACTGACACAGGGTCTCATCTGGTGATCATCGACACATTAGAAGAACAGGTAAGACGGAAGAAAAGTAATTCTTGACATTACCGTAGTCATAATTCAAATGTGTACACAAAGATGCACAGAAGTCTTTTGCCTTAATACAATAATTGCATGCCTATCTCTTAATGATAAACAGGCCTATTTTGTTATTATTTCAATTATTAACAATAATTAATAAACTGAGATAAGCTGTTGAATTGGGTTTCCATATAACCTTCCTTCACCTTTATGTCTGCATATTACTCTGCATGTCTAGGCCTTCATCAACAATCATACAAGGTATTACCATGATGAATGGCATGGATACTGGATTGGGTTGCGCAAACTCCAAGACAAATGGCAGTGGGTGAATGGCAGTAAACTCAATGAAGGGTAAATAAATAGGCAATGAGATAAGGTCTCCACTGAATCTTATTCATAGAAGTATGGTACATTACAAACCATAACATTTGTGCCCTGTAGGCTATGTGTTTAACAGTTTGTATGCTGAATGATGAAAATGAAAATGACAAATTATCATGGATGGATAGGTTGCATATAACTTTTGCAACACATTTTAACTCATTCATTAATTGATTCTTTTAGGTATTGGAAGAATAATAATAAGAACGTAGATTGGGATTGCGGACTGACGCTACCTAGTACTGATCCCTTGAAAAGCTGGAGGAATGCAGGCTGTCCTATGGCAAACAGATGGATCTGTGAGATGGAGGCAACAATGTGGCCTAAGTGATTTTTACTGAAGCACTGTGTTGACTGTAAACACTCTCAAATATAATGTGTTGCCTTTCCCTGTGTTTGCTTTGTTATTGTTAGTTTGTAAAGACCAAGTTGTAAAAATGATAATTCTGAGTTCACACCTTTATCTGGTTACATAGTGTAGTCTTCTTTCAAGTTATCAGGTTATTGCTTATACTTTATTTGAATTGTGTATTTGTATTCATAAAATTAGATAAATCACTGCTGATACATTTAAGTTCATGGGTTGTTGTTAAATAAACCATTAATTGTTCCACCAGTGCATATTTCTCTGATGTACAGTACCATGCCATTCTTGTATCTCTAGCTGGTAAACTACTTGGTAATACTACTTTTGACGTCAACCTATTCATTTTATGGAGTCAGATTAGTTTCTCACAATATTCACTACAAACATAAACAACTGTATTGCTGTAGTCTACATTGATTGTAATCACTGGAATTACAACTGGAGCAGAGCAGAATTGATTGTGCCAAAAGGATATGACACAAAAGAATATGATACAAAAGAAGAGCAGGTAAATCAATAATGATTAAGATAAGCAGGTAGCCTAGATAAAATAGGGGAACAGGTTAGATAACAATTTAACATTTTACCTGAGGTTTTGACATAAGCGTCACATGAACCCGTCATACATATGACATGACGCATATTGTGGAAATTTAATGATGCTGCGCACAGACCTTGAGCCAGACCCCCAGATTTGGCCCATCATACTACTCCAGGGCAGTATGTCTCATTGTGTCCCAGATGGATGTATGACCAACCTTTTTAGCCTTCCACTTAATCATTTTGTTCTCACTTTTGTAACTTTAATTCTCTTTGTATGTAAGTGCATTTGAATGTTTTTGTGCTGCTCTTTGTCTAGATAATAAAATGCATGCGATTTATCTATTCTTTTATTTGTGTAGATGAACCTTATGCTATAGCAATCCCCTTGGTCTTGCCTTTGTCTGGCTCTTGATCCTGAAAATTTACTTGTCACCATTTTTTCTTTACAAAATTACTAACACTGTATCTTGTGGAGCTACATTGCAACAGGTAGATGCCTTCTAGGTCAGGACCTACAAGAAAAAATGGACCTTATATTGGATTGCGAATGGTATGACTCAGAACGTGAAATGTTGCTGTTATTATTCTATGGCTTTTTCAATTCTAAGGAGGTGCTAACAGCCACACATTGCCTTCTAAACAATATTTGGTGTCACTGTGTAGTTGTCATGTTACAAATTCATTGGTTCAAAATGAAGAAGTTCAGAACTGTATCTTCTATACTATCTGACACTATCTGACACTATCACTTCCCGCAACTTTATAATAGCTGGTTTTGCAAGTTCTACAAGTATCTGAAATCCTCATTAGATATTTGCATGTCTCTTCAGGCAAACTGAACCGGGAAATGAATATATAGACACTTTGACGCATTGAACCTGAAACGCATCCTTTTTATTTAAATCATTTTTTAAATGGATGAAGTTTGCTATTCCGATGTTTTTTTCATCAAAACTGAATCCAAGCCCAAAGGTAGGCTATCTTAATTTATTATATTTTCTTTTGTACAAGTGCTTTACCTAAAATATGTTCTATTATTGGTAATTGTTGACTAGCATTCACCAATGACAGTCAATTGTGTTAGGGGTTTCCATGTTACTTAAAAAATTACTTTGTAATTCATGGGTATGTAAACCCTTGTGTTCATTTTTTATGAATCTTTACTTTGATAAATACATTTTGAATTCAAAGTCTAAATGTAATTAGGCCTACAGACTTGGTTCCCAGGGCCTAATTGTCAAAAATGTTAAAAAGACAATTGGATCAAATCTTGGAAATGGGTTATTCAAAGGAAAAGATTCTTAAATAGGCCTACAATTATTAAAGTAACAATTTATTTCTGGAAACACCTGAAGACCTTTTAATTTCTGTAGTCTGAATCTATCTACACTGCCTATCACTATATAATTGGGTAGGCTATAACAGCAAGTACATTAAGTGTAAATAAAGAAATCTTTTTCCACACCTACACTATTTCCCCTAAAGTGGAACAAAAGGTAGAAGAAACTGTGTACGCTGATGTCAAGAAAAAAGAAGTAGAGCCCAGTGCAGCCAAAGGTGAGATCTTTGTTGTAGAATTATAATGTCAATGTCAAATTTATTTATAAAGCACTTTATATACAAAAAGCAGTTGACCAAAGTGCTGTAAAATAAAAAAAAATAAACAGATAACAAAAAATAAACAGATAACATACACTATACAATCAGCTTTGATGCAAAAAAAAGTGGAGTAGTTAAGTCACAGGCCCATAGCATACTAGAGAGAGCAGAGCAACTGAAACCACACTTTGTACTTTTGCAGGCAGTGACATCAGCAAAATGTAATCAACGGTTTGAACCGGTTCATGGCACGAAAATGAAAACCAGAAACTTTTGCCATTTTGCTAGAAATAGAAACGAAACCAGAAACTTTATAGTTTTAATGTACTGAAACAGAAACGATTTTTTTAAAATAGTGGTAAACGGTAGCCTAGAACTCTAGACGTACCCATAGCGGTAGCAAATTTGAATTTGCACAGCAGATACGTCAAGAGACCCCTGATAGACACCCGTTGTATACTGACTCTGGTGGCGGATAACCAATCACAGCGCGGTATGTGTACAGGAAATTGTAAGGCGATTGTACGATGACGACAGTCCTGCTCAAACCAGAGCCGTATATAGAAAATCGTCTTTGGCTTTAGTTGTGGACGAATTGCACTTGTCATTTTCTTTGAAAGTGAAACAAAAAAGTGCACTGAAGTCTTTCGTTCTGAAAAAAAGATGTCTTTGCCGTGTTACCGACGGGCTACGGGAAAAGTTTGATATACCAGCTGGTACCACTGGCCGGAACGCAAGCCTACTACGTGGAGAGGCAGTTTGAAAGACAACGCAATCACCCGCCCCTCCATTGAGGCACAGTCTATCAGTGGTCTTCAGACTATACATTCTTATGATATAGTCTGGCGTGTTGCAGCTTGTACAGTATAAAGCAGCACCCTAGTGTTTTATGTGTGACGTCATGTACAGACTGGTTGCGACATGGTATTTTAATTTGGGCTACACAGAAAATGTATTTGCAAATGGCACAAGTAATTGGTGAGACATTTTAGCAAAGTTTCAAGTCTGAACAAGTCTTACTGTCACACATTTTAAAATGGCAAAGACAGGCAGGCCCTGTCAGAAGGGCACTTTTGACACCAAAGAGTAAAATGGTAAACTACTTGGTAATATTTGATGTCAACCTATTAATTTTATGGAGTCAGATTAGTTTCTCACAATAGGCCTATTCACTATTAATAGGCTACATAAACAATTGTATTGCTGTAGTTTATTAGCAAAGTAAACTAGCACCACCCACTGGATGCCAAAATCTTTTGTCTGCGAGTGGGTCTAGCCTCGCATCATATTCCAATTCTGCCAAGAATGCCAGGAATCTGGCAAAACCAATCATAACGCAGAGATGTGTTTTGAATCAAAGCGGGCGGGGTTTAAAACCAATCCTAACGCAGAGATGTGTTTTGAATCAAAGCGGGCGGGGTTTTGAGGGAGAAATGACAGAGCGTTGGCCTATACGCACAGATATGGTTTAAAAGACAACGGGTTGTGCTCATCAACAATCTCCCGTTGTATCCATTCATCGGGGCCAGACTAAATAGACATCCAATCTCACATTTAGGCTGGTTTACCAGGCTAGTAGTTTATTCATCTACATTGATTGTAATCACTGGAAGACCTAGAAGCAGAACAGAACTGATTTTGCCAAAAGGATATGACACACACAAAAGAAAAACAGGTATATCAATAATGTTATTAAGATAATAGTACTGACAGGTAGACAAAATAGGGGAACAGGTAAGATAACAATTTAAAATAAGATTTTACTTGAGGTTTTGACATAAGCACCACATGAACCCGTCATACATACTATGACATGACACATATTGTGGAAATTTAATGATGCTGCATTTTGTTCTCACTTTTGTAACTTTATATCCCTTTGTATGTAAGTGCATTTGAATGTTTTCGTGCTACTCTTTGTGTAGATAATAAAATGCATGTGATTGATCCATTTTTTATTTGTGTAGATTAACCTTTTACATCAAACCTTATGCTTGGTCTTGCCTTTGGCTCTGGATCCTGAAAATGTTGTTACCATTTGTCTTTACAAAATTAGTAACACTGTATCTTGTGGAGCTACACTGTAACAGGTGCCTTCTAGGTCAGGACCAACGAGAAAAAATGGTTTGCGAATGGTATGACTCAGAATGTGAAATGTTGCTGTTGTTATTCTATGAGTTTTACAATTCTAAGGAGGTGTTAACAGCTCATATTGCCTTCTAAACAATATTTGGTGTCACTGTGTAGTTGTCATGTTACAAATTCATTGGTTCAAAATGAAGAAGTTCAGAACTGTATCTTCTATACTGTCTGGCATTCACTTCTCTTCAGCTGGTTTTGCAAGTTCTACAAGTATCTGAATTCCTCATTAGATATTTGCATGTCTCTTCAGGCAAATTGAACAGGGAAATAAATATATAGACACGCATTGAACCTGAAATGCATCCTTTTCATTGAAGTCATTTTAGAAATGGAGGAAGTTTGCTATTCCGATGTTTTTTTCATCAAAACTGAATGCAAGCCCAAAGGTAGGCTATCTTAATTTATTCTATTTTCTTTTGTACAAGTGCTTTACATAAAATATGTTCTTGGTAATTGTAAGCATTCAATTGTGTTAGGCATCTCCATGTTACTTTTGCAGTAAAAACTACTTTGTAATTCATGGTTATCATGTAAACCCTTGTGTTAATTTTTTACGAATCTTGACTTTGATCAATACGTTTTGTATTGAAATTGTACATGTAATTAGGCCTACAGAATTGGTTTCCCATTCCCAATTGCCAAAAATGTTAAAAAGATAATGGATTGGATCAAATCTTGTAAATGGGTTATTCAAAGATTCTTAAATAGGCCTACAATTATAAAAAAAAAAATTTTTTTTCTGGAAACAATTGAAGACCTTTTGATTTCTGTACTCTGAGGCAGTGTAAAGCTACCTACACTGCTTATCACTATATAATTGGGTAGGCTATAACAGCAAGCAAGTGTAAAAACACTTTTTCCACACCTACACTATTTCCCCCAAAGTGGAACAAGGGGTAGAAGAAACTGTGTACGTCGATGTCAAGAAAAAAGAGGTAGAGCCTAGCACAGCCAAAGGTGAGATCTTTGTTGTAGAACGATAATGTCAATGTCAATGTCAGATTTGTTTATAAAGCCTACAATAATTAAACAATGTAATCCAATTTAAAAAAAAAAAAAAAAAAAATCTGGAAACACCTGAAGACTTTTTGATTTCTGTACTCTGAAGCAGTGTAAAGCTATCTACACTGCCTATCACTATATAATTGGGTAGGCTATAACAGCAAGTAAGTGTAAATAAAGAACACTTTTTCCACACCTACACAATTTTCCCCAAAGTGGAAGAAAAGGTAGAAGAAACTGTGTATGCCAATGTCAAGAAAAAAGAACTGCCCAGCGGAGCCAAAGGTGAGATCTTTGTTGTAGAATGATAATTTCAATGTTAATGTCAAATTTATTTATAAAGGACTTTATATTACAACAGCCGTTGACCAAAGTGCTGTTAAATACAAATAAACAGATAACATACACTATTACTACTCTGAAATAGCCTGGGACCGCCAAAACTTCCTGTCTCTGCATGATATTTTGCGAGCAAGTCAGTATGGCCAAGGAGCCAATTTCCTCAACTCTCGAGCCAAGAAAAATCAGGACTCAATGATAAATGACTAGGCTGGAGCAGGCAATGATGATGACTCTGTCCAGCTTTGTCCCATACCATTAATATACGTTTGATAGCATTTGATAGACATTTACTGTAGATTAATCCCGCCCGGAATTCCCGGGCAATGCTATAAGCTTTGCCAGACTACAGTTCATTTCTGAATGTGGTCGCGCAAACCAGGCTAACTGTAAACAGATATGTGTGAAGAGAACAAGAGTTCTTTTGAGTGTTAGTAACAAGTTGTAAGAGCCCCTGTACAGTGAATGTGTGTGTGTGTGTGTGTGTGTGTGATGCTCATAACATGCCGTAATAAACACTTAATAGTTTGCTTCTGACATTAGCAGAGCAGTCTGTGTTTAGCTCTCATGGATATCGCTGTGCTGTTGGGGTCCTTGGCCTGCTGACAGCTCTCTTCCTGTCTGCCTTTGTGGCAGTGCTGGTTTACTGTGAGTGTTCAAATATTCACATCAGTTTATCCTTGAAATAAACTATGTCAGTGTAACTACATTTAACATTATTTCCATCTACTCAGATCAGGTCAATGAGTCTGAATCTAAAACACTCTTGGCAAGACAGCTGCATCACCTGGAGGACAAGTACACCTCCTTAATGACACAACATGTTAACCTGACCAACTCCAGTGAAGTCTTACTGGCTCGTTATGAGAACACAAGTGCTGCAAACCAGCAACTACATTCAGATATGGCTCTACTGCAGGAGGAGAAGAAAACACTGATGATGGAAAGAGACCATCTCAATCAGTCCCTCAAAGTCATATTCCAATTCAAAAATTTTCCAGTCAATGTTTACTGTCCAATCATAGATCAATCAACACAAGGTATGTAGACATCCTCTACAACACAGCTCTTTGTAGTGCATGAGATCAGTTTAAACAACAGCTCTACATGTCATTTCAAACCACAGAAAGGAAGTGTCAACATTGCAAAGAAGGATGGATTAAGTATCAATCAAGTTGCTATAAGTTCATCTATGCTAATAGTGGGTGGAGGACATGGTGGCAATCTAAGAAATCCTGCACTGACATGGGGTCTAATTTGGTAATCATTGACACGTTAGAAGAACAGGTAAGACAGGAGAAATGTGATAGGCTTACTTAGGGTGCACTATCACATATCATAATTCACATGTGTGCACTTACAGATGCTCATAACTTATGAGTCATAGGTTGGTTTTTTTTTTTTGAGAAGTTGTCTCAAAAAAATTACAAAAAGCAAACCAAGCAATTAAGTTATTTATTTTATTTATTCTTTTTTTTAAAAAAAGAAAATCCAAATTAATAAATAAATTAGCAGCATCTGACTGGATTAGTTGATGTACCACCATACCTTCACCTTTTTTCTGATATTGTCTTGCATGTCATAGGCCTTCATCAACAATCATACAAGATATTACAGTGATATCTGGCACGGATACTGGATTGGGTTACGCAAAACACAAGGCAAATGGCAGTGGGTGGATGGCAGTGAACTCACTGAAGGGTAAGTCATTAGGCAACGAGATGGAGAATTTACAAACGGCAGAGAAC
>JAODXP020000336.1:0-18231 GCA_027497455.2 Sardinella longiceps | reverse complement strand
TAAAAGCTCAAAATGAAATACTGATGATAGACAATGAAAAGCTAAAAGCTCAAAATGAAACATTGATAATTGAAAATGAAAAGCTACAAGCTCAAAATGAAACACTGATGATGGACAATGAAAAGCTAACAGCTCAAAATAAAATACTGATGATGGTCAATGAAAAGCTAAAAGCTCAAAATGAAACATTGATAATTGAAAATGAAAAGCTACAAGCTCAAAATGAGACACTGATGATGGAAAATGAAAAGCTACAAGCTCAATATGAAAACACCAGCACAAAACTACATCTGCTGGAGAACAAGACAACACTGATGATGGAAACATTGATGATGGATAGAAACCGTCTCAATCAGACCCTGGAAGCTATTTTCCAGTTCTCTAATTTTCCAGTCGACGTTTACTGTCCAGTCAAAGATCAAGCAACACAAGGTACAGAGATGTAGATACATTTAACAACACAGTTTTCAACTCCATACGTAGAAATTTCATGTCCTCAAGGTGACCCCAGAGGTCAAACTGAGAACATCTCCAGATCATAAATTAAACATTATCAAGAAGAAACCCAGGAGTTTCATGGTTTTTCACTTTATGCTCAATTGTTATGCTTAACAATTATCACCCCACTAGGCATCAGTTCATCACACGTCTTTTCATGTCATTTCAAACCACAGAAAGGAAGTGTAAACATTGCAAGGATGGATGGCTTTACTATCAATCAAGCTGCTATCTGTTCATCCACAATGGTGGATGGAAAACCTGGTGGAGTTCTAAGACGTTCTGCATTGACAAGGGGTCTCATCTGGTGATCATCGACTCATTAGAAGAACAGGTAAGATGGGAGAAAAGTGATTCTTCAAATTAATCTTAAGAAAATTAGATTATCAGCAGATGGAAACTGATCGGGTTGGGTTGCCACCATTCCGTCACCTTTTTAGTCTCATATTGTCTTGCAGGCCTTCATCAACAATCACACAAAATATTACCATGATCATTGGCATGGATACTGGATTGGGTTGCGCAAAATCCAAGACAAATGGCAGTGGGTGGATGGCAGTGAACTCACTGAAGAGTAAGACAAATTGTATTTATTGTTTTATGAAACGATACAAAAGAATACACATGTGCCCTATGCGTTAAACCATTTGTACACTGAGGAATGCATAGACATCACATACAATACATTGTCATGGAGGGCCTTCATTAATTTTCACATATAACTTTTGCAATACATTTTAACTGATTATTAATTATTTCAGGTACTGGAAGAACTATTATAGTAAGGGAAACTGGAAATGTGGACTGACATTGCCTAGTACTGAGCCCTTGAAAAGCTGGAGGAATGCAGATTGTAATATGAAAAACAAATTGATCTGCGAGATGAAGGCTCCAATGTGGCCCTAGTTATTTGAAATATAACATAGGATAGGACTGTATATACAGTCACAAATAATATTATGTCTTGCCTTTCTCTGTGATTCTTTCTTATTCGTTTATAACCAGAGTAGCCTTTCTATAGGCTATTACCGGTATAATTTTGTCAGATCGAACTATCTAATATAGTTTTGACAAGTAAGAGGTTGACATGGTTTGTGGAGCCATCATAAGCACAGTTTGATAGAAAGTTGCTCCAGAAAAATAAGGAGTTTGTGCTCCTACCAAAGATATGGTATTCTCTGAGCATGGTAAAATGCATGGTGATAAATAATAAATAATAAACAAAATAAGTTTGATCTTATGGTTTCCAAACCATTTCCCATAGCCATTGTTGTCTATGTTGTAAAAAAAACCTTAGTTATGGCCAGGCCATGGTAGTCAAGAAGCTCGCCGCTTTCCCCATCCCATTGCTAATTTGATCCAGGTGTATCCCCTCAGCTGATTATCTTTCCCCCGTAGCGATTGGCCACGCACCCTTGGCGCGCCCTTTAAATTCTCCCCGGTTCCCCTCAACCGTATGCTTTTGCTACCCACCTCCTCCCCTGCTCCGCCTTGTCGTGTATGACATGGCATGTTCTCTTGTTCTGTTCATGGAATATCTATCTGTCCCTGTTTGGCTGGGGTGAGAATCCCCTAACCGCCCCCTGACTCTTTGCTTTTTTATGGTGCTCATGGAAATAGGGGGGCGCCTCTGAACAGAGCCATACAGCCAAATGTAATGCACTATTTATAATAAAGAATTTAATTCAGAATCTTCTCTTGTGTTTCTTGACTAAAATGGTTCTGACAGAAATAACTCCTAATGAAACAGACTGTCTCAATCAGACCCTTCAAGCCATTCACCCATGCAGTGTTTTTACAGTTGACTACTGCTGTCCAATTTAAAGTACAAACAATGAAATACAACCATATTTCTTAATAACATAGTCTAATGTTCCATGATAAATAATGTTTATTATGTAAAATAATATAAACTATCTATCCAATGGTCAGTGAGATCACTTGTGACTTAAACCACAGAAAGGAAGTGTGGTGCACATGGTGAAAGAGTGTACTAACTTATTATAATGATTTTAATCTCTGAAAGACCTAGGAGCAAAGATCTGATTGTGTGAAGATAGGAGACTTAATATATGATGAAAATATATAATTATATATTCCTGGCTAAAACAATCAGATCTGATACAAAAAAGTGGAGTAGTTCAGTTGCAGTCGCATATCATACTACTTACTGCAGAGCTACTGAAACCACACTTTCTACTTTTGCATGCAGTGACATCAGCAAAATGTAATCAAGGCTTTGAACCGGTTCATAGAACGAAAACCAGAAACTTTTGCCATTTTGCTAGGAACAGAAACGAAACCAGAAACCTTATAATTTCTAATGTTCTGAAACAGAAAAGATTTTTTAAAATAGTGGTAAAGTTTGTGTCGTCAATGAAATCATGAGGGTCAGCTCCTGCCATTCGATAAAAACATGGATAGGACAGACAAACTAAGGTTGCCAATTTCACCAGCTGGCAATCAAACGTAGCCTAGGCCTACACTAAAGTCTCCTAGTCTCAATTATTTCATTAAAGGGAAATATTGTACGATATATGATAATAAAAATATTTGTCTTTGGCATTAATTTCACGTTCTCTCAATTCTCTTGGGCGTGATTAAAAACATAAATTTTAAGACTGTTAATTTTTTGCATTTAAACAATTGTCTGTAATTGGAAAGGTATCCAAGAATCCAACATTACATCACCCTATATATTTATGACAGCATTTTTCGTTTGGCTGGGAAATTATTCAGTTCACATTTTGGCTATGCAGAAGGCAGTGATACAGCTTGTAGCCTATAAAGCAGCGGCCTAGTGTTTTATGTGTGACGTCATGCACAGACTGGTTGCGGCAAGGTATTTTAATTTGGGCTACACAGAAAATGTATTTGTAAATGGCACAAATAATTGGTGAGACATTTTAGCGAAGTTTCAAGAATCAAACAATTGTATTGCTGTAGTTTATTCATCTACATTGATTGTAATCACTGGAAGACCTAGCATAACAGAACTGATTTTGCCAAAAGGATATACACATACAAAAGAAGAACAGGTAAATCAATAATGTTATTAAGATAGTACTGACGGGTAGACAGAATAGGGAAATGGGTAAGATAACAATTTAAAGCACATTTTACTTGAGGTTTTGACATAGGCGTCACATGAACCTGTCATACAGTATATGACATGACACATATTGTAAAAAAAAATTAATGATGCTGCGTACAGACTTTGAGCCAGACCCCCAGATTTGGTCCGTCATACTACTCAAGGGCAGTATGTCCCAAATGGATGTACGTATGACCAACCTATTTACCCTTCCACTTAATCATTTTGTACTCACTTTTGTAACTTTATATCCCTTTGTATGTAACAAAGTTTTGGCTTGTTTGGTTGATGGACAGCAACATTCTCACTCACTTGACTGACAAACACAAACATGGCTCTCTATTATTAGCCTGGCGATGCCATCCTACGTACCTCAGCTAAACATTTTATCTCCGCACATAGTCTGGAATAAACCCGCCTTGCCGCCTTTCCCTCGGTTACTCTACGGTTTAGCCAATCAGCACACAGTTTAGAGCGATGTCTCAAAATGTTGTAGTTCTACAGGATTGTCATTCTCTCCCCCACTTTCGAATTACATTCACAAAATTGGTACATGACATTAGCATCCATGATGTTGAGGATTTATTTCCACTTTAACTCCATTTATTTCAATTGCGTTGGGTCAGACTGTATGACATAGTCAACAGTCGCTTTCGCCCAGGCTACTCTATTATACTAATACATCAAAAATTACAAAGGTAAGTCGTTACATTAAAATATTTCATTAGGCTTCACCAAAATGCTACATTAATGTTAAAGGTGCCCCGCCACACAAAACCGTTTTTACCTGTTGCTTTTGGTATAGAATAGGTCTATATGACCTCGAGTTACACCGTGCATGTGAAAATGTAATACTGTCTTCGCTATCGGCAATAGCCCATTAAAAGAAATAGCGGAGAAATTAGGTCAATTTGAATCCATGGTCTGTGCTACGTAGTATAGACAACGTTACAGCCATTGGCTGACTGAGGAGAATTATCGCCCAATCCATGCTCTCCTGTATTTGACTAAAGCCCGCCCCTTGAAATACTCGCGAAAAAGAAGGAATATCCATGAAATGGTAACAGGCAACTATTTTTAGTTTTAACTGAATATCAAGACGTTAGTGAGTTTAGCAAACTGTTAACTCATCTACCTGCTAATCCATCATTTATTCAGTGTCCTGTATATTTTGAGAAGAACTTGTCAACTTGGCGAATTCAACAGTCTTGGTAAGTGTAACGTTAATCTGACTGGATAGGCAAACAGTCGGCTACTCTTGCAATAAGTATCTGATTATGTTGGCTACTGTGACATCCTGACTATGTAGTAAGCTTACCTTTGCAAAGTGGCTGTTTACAATCTGCAAGCTAGGTTGGTGCAGATATCCTCTTTCTCGGTTTCATGATAATATTCCAAGGTTTTTTTTTTTTCATACCTCGCAATTCGCAATTAAAACTAATGTAAATATTCAGCCCATGTGCTTTACAACGTCGAGCTTCAGCAGCGAATCAGAGCGCAGCCCATTATCACAGTGGAAAAAAAAACGGAAGAACCGCATGAAATTTTCGAAGGCTATTCTTACAGTGGTTTTTCATGCAAGCGGAGCCGAGCGGAGCGGCGCTCTGTCTTCAATGCATTCCAATTAGTAACGGTCAAACGTGACGTAGAGCAGCGAGATGAGCGGAGCCAGCGGCAAAAGTTGAGCAGTGTTCAATATTATGCAAATGAAGGAGCGGTATCGCGGGCGGTAGCCAATCAGATTGCTTGTTTTTACTTCTCACGGTTGGAAAATTTGATGACCGTGGAGCTGTTTGATCGTAACTTGTCAAAAACAGAATAACTGTAAGGACTTCGTATGAGGTTATTGTTGTTGCTGGAATGGTAAACATTTAGTTGTGAGCTTCATTTCAAGAAATCAGTGTTGTAATAGCAAGCTAAGTACCTCGATAGCCAGTTAGCTTGCTAGTTCAGTCAATCACACCGTTCACACAAATCGACACGCCTACTAGAAGCGGGGACAGCGGCTCCGCTCCGCTTGCATGAAAAACCACTGTTACACTCTGCAAACGATCTAATTACGGTCTCTTTGGGCCGTTCTCAGTCCAAGTGAAGTCGCATACCCTATTCGCGTTATTCACCTGGCGGCCATTTTGACGTAATTTGACGCTTGAAGTGTACGAAAGTACGATAGAGGTGTACGGAAGTAAACAGTTCCACCGAAGTGCCTGCTCTTTTGGGAAACGGTGGAAAGTCTGCCCACGGTATGATTTTTTCCTCTTTGAGGATGTGCATTTCGGCACACAACAGTGAGGCGCCATGACAGCTGGCTGTTTAGCAACGGTGTAGCCGAGTGTACCCCTGAAGTGTATCCCTCAACGTCTTTAGAACGTTCCGGGTGAATAAGGCGAATTTGTAGACCTCAAAGAACAATTTAAATACCCTGTAGTGGTGTGGCATGGCACCTTTAAATGAACAATGAGGTGATTAGCATTAAAGGTTTGTTGATTTGATCAACTATGACTTACAGACTTGTTAGCTAATATATGAAGTTTGAGTTTTCTTTGAGATACTGACCAGGAACTTTTTAAAATTGTAACGTTAAAGTGTGTCTTGTGTTCCTTCCACAAAGTGTTATTGAAAGACAAGGAGTGGGCAGTCTGTGTCATTGCTGCTTCCCCAGAGGACACTGGTAGGTTAGCCTACTACTATTAAACATACTGTAGCTGTTTGTGATGCAATGTTATGACATGACAAGCCTGCTCTTGTGGACTTGTTAGAGCAGTTTCATATGTTCAGAGTAGACCACGCCAGGATGAACAGTTGTGACATACTTTGACTGTTAAGAATCTGAAAACAGCATGACAACTTAACAATTTTGGTTTTAAAAAGAACCTGTGTGTGTGTGCTCGTTTTCTTGGCTCATGTCACATGTAGCCTAACTATTGCATCTGCCATCTTTGTTTTTCTGTGCAACATTGCCACCTCAGTGTTATATATGGCACTGGTAACATTTTAATTTACAGCCTGTGAGTACTGGGTAAGTATTAGAGCATGGAAACCTGACCGAAGTCCGACGGGTTCGGTCGAACTCGAACAAATAATTTATAGCTCATTTTCGGGGTCGGGTCAAACTCGGACAATGATAGGAATAGCCTACAAGATTTTTTTTATTTTTTTAATGGTAGGCATATTATAGAAGCAAATTGCAAAACAAAAGGAATCTTATCCCATCTAATTTAGGAAATCTTAAATGCACATCTAAGCGTGTTTATTCCCGTTACTATAGCAGCCAACCAGAAACGCACACGTCTGCATAGGCTCCAGGCAGCAGAGCCATTTGTTTACATCTGGGCTACAGACATGCAGCAGAATAGCCTAACCATAAGAACTTTTTTTCGTTGGATGTATGGAGAATAAACAACAATGAGATGGCTAATTCTGGTAGAGAAAGGAGAGAGAGAGAAAAGGAGATGGAGCAACGTTAATGAAAGGTGAGCTAGCGGATAAAATTGAACTTTACCGTCTTGTAGGCTACAACTAAATTAGCGTTGGCCTTGGGCTTGGCTACTTCATTTACGTTGATGCCTGACATGACTGGGCCCAGTCACTTGTTGCTCTGTATGTGTGTGCGCGCACTGATAGCTCCCTGAAGTTGAGTGATAAAACCAGACTTTCCACAAGGGCAATGTGTGTCATTAGCGGGGCAATGAAAATAGTGTGATTCGGTGTTCGGTCGGACTCGGACACAAGTATGCTAATACGTAACTGGCTCGGTTTGCAGTTGATCACTGTTCTGTCGGACTCGGGTCAAACTCGGACAGAAAAAATCGGCCCGATCCACACTCTAGTAAGTATTAGGTAAGAATGGTGTAACAAAACCACATGACTATGAAATCTCCAAAAACTAGGCAGAGCATTTGAAACATGCCCCAGTCCAGTGGTGGAGACTACAACAAGCAATAAAATGAATAAATAAAATGTGTTCATGATGAAAAATAAAATAATTTATGCAATTTTTCGTTTGAATTATTTATTTATTTAGAGCCTTTGTATTTTTTCTATTAGATTATCATCTTATAGATGATGGGTTTGTAAGATATAAATTGAAAATACACAATGCACATTTCAAAAAGCCTATAGATATTATAAAAAAGGCTTATAAAGTAAATAATAGCAACATGGTCTAAAATAAGTTGAGACGTTTTTTCAACAACCAGAAAAAGATGCTGATCACGCGTGCTTTCAACCAAATATAGATGCTGAGAAGACCTCTTTTAAAGACCAGAAAAGGACGTTGAACAGGCGTTTCAATCTGATATAGATGCTGAGAAGACAGCTTTTATAGGACGACTTTTCAATGACAAGAGAAAGACGCTGAACTGATGTGGTCTCAACAAAACATAGATTCAGAAAATACGCCTATATTTGGCATCTTTTTCAACGACCTGAAAAAGATTCCAAATATAAACACTGAAAAGACCGCTTTGAAAGCTCATCTTTTCAACGACCAGCAAATGGTGTTGGACAAATGTGGCTTCAACCAAATGTAGACGCTGAAAAAACAGCTTTCAAAGGGGTGTCTTTTCAACTAATCGGAAAAGACACTGAAAAGACATGGCTTCAACCAAATGTAGATGCTGAAAAGTCGGCTTTAGAGGGACATAATTTAATCAAGCAGAAAAAGTAATTGTATAACCTTTCACTTTTCAACCAAAATGGAATGTTGTATAGACATGACAAGACGTCTTGTCAACAACCAGAAAAAATGGTCAAAAGTCGTTCACTTTTCAACCAAAATGGAATGTTATTTAGACGAAATGGAAAGACGCCTTTTCAATGTATTTTCATTTACATTTTATATCCCTTTGTATGTAAGTGCATTTGTATTTGTGCTACTCTTTGTCTAGAGAATAAAATGCATGTGATTTATCAATTTTTTTTATTTGTGTAGATTAACCTGTTACATCAATCCTTATGCGATGACAATCCCCTTGGTCTTTTACCTCACTCACGTCAGATGTAGCGCTACGCGCGTTCATCTGATATTCGGCGATAGACGAATTATTTCAGGAGCCAGAAATCCTTGAATCTAACTGGTCAAACGGCTTGTCCATCAATTTAATTGACGTACACTGCAGCCAACCACATCGAAACCAACCGAAGACGCACGTTACGTTTGTTGGATTGGTTGGATTCAAAACAGTTGCTTCTTCGCTATGTCACACCCTCTACAGCAGCCAGCGGCCCTGATTGGTCCGGTTATAGAATAATGGCTTGAAATCTCTCTGATGGGCTTCAACATCAGATCGTTGCGCAGAAGTGCCTTACGAAAGTTACGTAGCGCATGATCTGACGTGAGTGAGGTAACTTGGTCTTGCCTTTGTCTGGCTCTGGATACTGGATAATGACTATTTCACTATTTAGTCACCATTTGTCATGTTACAAATTCATAGGTTCAAAATGAGGAAGTTCAGAACTGTCTCTTCTACACTATCTGACACTATCACTTCCCGCAACTTTATAATAGCTGGTTTTGCGAGTACAAGTATCTGAAATCCTCATTAGATATTTGCATGTCTCTTCAGGCAAACTGAACCGGGAAATGAATATATTGACGCATTGAACCTTAAACGCAACATTTTAGAAATGGAGGAAGTTTGCTATTCCCATGTTTATTTCATCAAAACTGAATCCAAGGCCAAAGGTAGGCTTCTTGATTTATTATATTTTCTTTTGTACAAGTGCTTTTCATAATATATGTTCTATTATTGGCAATTGTTGATAAACTAGTATTCACCAATGACAGTCAATTGTGTCAGGCGTCTCCCTGTTACTTTTGCAGCAAAAATTACTTTGTAATTCATGGTTACCATATAAACCCTTGTGTTCATTTTTTATGAATCTTGACTTTGATCAATACATTTTGTATTCAAATGGTACATAACATTTGGCCTACAGAATTGGTTTCCCGTTCCCAATTGTCAAAAATGTTAAAAAGATAATGAATTGGATCAAATCTTGGAAATGGGTTATTCAAAGGAAAAGTGTAAATAAAGAAAGTTTTTTCCCACCTACACTATTTTCCCCAAAGTGGAACAAGAGGTAGGCCTAGAAGAAACTGTGTACGCTGATGTCAAGAAAAAAGAGGTAGAGCCCAGCGCAGCCAAAGGTGAGATCTTTGTTGTAGAATGATAATGTAAATGTCCATGTCGAATTTATTCATATAGCTTACAATTATTAAACAATGTCATCCTTTTTTTTTTTTGGAAACACCTGAAGACCTTTTGATTTCTGTACTCTGAAGCAGTGTAAATCTATCTATACTATACAGTATAATTGGGTAGGCTATAACAGCAAGTAAGTGTAAATAAAAAAAATAATAAAAAAACACTTTTTCCACACCTACACTATTCCCCCCAAAGTGGAACAAGAGGTAGAAGAAACTTTGTACGCCAATGTCAAGAAAAAAGAAGTAGAGCCCAGTGCAGCCAAAGGTGAGATCTTTGTTGTAGAATGATAATGTCAATGTCAAATTTATTTTGTAAAGCACTTTATATACAACAACAGTTGACCAAAGTGCTGTAAAATAAAATTAAACACATAACATAAACTATTACCATGCTCTGAAATAGCCTGGGCCTGCCCATACTTCCTGTGGCTGCATGGAATTTTGCAAAATCAGGACCCAATGAAAAACGAGCAGGCTGGAGCAGGCGAGCTTACGATGACTATGTCCAGCTCTGTCCCATACCATTAATAGACATTTGATAGACATTTAGATTAATCCCGCTCAGAATTCCCGGGCAATGCTATAAGCTATTCACCTTATGCAGCCCCGCCCCTTTTCGTCTTTTTTTCTTCCGCGTTTGCCCTCCGATTGTCTTGAAACTTCCGTTAGACGCTGCCTCTCATTCAAATCAACGTAATTTTCATGAAATACCACGATCACAAAACTCCTTATTGTAGCCGTAGAAACACACATTTTACTGCTGAAAACATAATTTTTCATCTGGCGACGAACTGTTCTAACTATATTGATGGATGTAGTGAGCACAACTTCATAATAAGACCACTTATATTAGACCGTTAAAATACCAAATATCACAACGCTAAGTCAATGCGTTGCTAGACCGGATGTTGAATGACAATCGTCATGGCAGCGCCCATGTTTACCCGCTGAATAAGGTGAATAAGCTTTGCCAGACTACTGTTCATTTCTGAATGTGGTCCCTGTACAGTGCCTGTGTGTGATGCTCATAACATGAACCATAATAATAAATACTTACTAGTTTGGTTTTTTCACATTAGCAGATGTCCAGCTCTGTCCCATACCATTAATAGACATTTGATAGCATTTGATAGACATTTAGATTAATCCCGCTCAGAATTCCCGGGCAAAGCTATAAGCTATAAGCTTTGCCAGACTACTGTTCATTTCTGAATGTGGTCCCTGTACAGTGCCTGTGTGTGATGCTCATAACATGAACCATAATAATAAATACTTACTAGTTTGGTTTTTTCACATTAGCAGAGCAGTCTGTGTTTAGCTCTCATGGATATCGCTGTGCTGTTGGGGTCCTTGGCCTTCTGACAGCTCTCTTCCTGTCTGCCTTTGTGGCAGTGCTGGTTTACAGTGAGTGTTCAAATATTCAAATTATTTTATCCTTGAAATAAACTATGTCAGTGTAACGCAGGCCAACTAGCCTGGTGTAGTACGTGGTAAATTCTCACACCACTAGCCTCAAGAACGCTTCTAACTACTGAGGTGGGAGCCTGGGCTTTTTAGCTCAGTAGTAAGAATGTTCAACACCCATGCTGTGGGTTTGTTGTAGTTGACGAGGTGGCGGGTTCGAGACCGGTGCAACCATTTCAGACCGCATTTCAACCAACAAAATAAAGATGTCTACAGGACATCCATTTCAGACCACTTATTATGTAGCCAATTGTTTCAGGATAATTCCCCCCCTCCCCCATTCCAAGTCCCTGTATACACTCCTGTATAGTAGGTGGCGGTATATGCACCAAAGATATGTCATCTGCCAATAAATCAGAGAAGAAGAAATGGCTTTAAAAGGCACAATTCCAGTTTTGGCTTGTTAGGTTGACGGACTGCAACATTCTCACTCACTTGACTGACAAACACAAACATGACCCTCTATTATACTAATACATCAAAAATGACAAAGGTAAGTCGTTGAAATGTCACATTAGGCTAAATGGAAATGCTACATTGAACTAATAATTACTTAGCATTAACTTAACTTAGCAATGAACAATGAGGTGGCTAACATTAACGGTTTGTTAATTTGATCAACTATGACTTACTAGTCCAGATGATACTGTACTGTATGTGACAAAATATAGGTGAAATGTTCACTTTTTCATAAAAATGTGAAATTTGGTACACTTGTACAGTTTGGTGCCCTGGGGTGCGATTCCCAAATCGCTACGGGCTACTTACAAGCTAACTTGTGCTTACCAACATCATAGCAACCAGTTAGCTCGTAGTGATTTGGGAAACCTACCCCTGAACAATTTCAGAAATGGAGCCATTGCAAAAATGGCTTGTGGCAGCCATTTTTCTTTCCGCCATTACCGAATACAATATTTTTTAAGCAGATCTGAACGGAACAAGGAAATGCAGAAATGCCATCCCTATGTTTTGATGGTCAAGGAATGCAGTGAGATCATATAAAACAGTATATGAGAGTTCTTCTCTCATAACTGCAATACATATATCATTTGAAAGAACGTGTCAAGAGCTACATATGCTACATATGCTGGTTGCTAGTTGCTGTGATAAACGGTTTACAGATTAATTAATGATCTTGTTAAGTAGCCCCAGTAGCCTACAACAGTTCTGTATTCATGTAGGCTTGATGAGTGGTTGGATGACTGAAATGTTTTATGCCTTGTAATTGTCAGTAGCTTATAACCTCACATGGAGTAGGCCTACTTAAATAGCTGTAATGAATTACAGTAGGTAATCCATTTAATTAATTGCTATGGGAAGCAATTATCTAACAACTTGTTAAAATGCACCAGATTGCAGGAAGTGGCAACTTATTTTTCAAAAATCTCTTGGAGGACCCCCAAACGCTCCTACTACTTCACTATACACATTGAATATGTGTATTAAATAATTCCATATTCTTGATTGATTGACAAGTACACCCTGCACTGTTGTGTTACTATACCAACTATACCAACAATATTTTGAAGGTCATCATTTGATGCTGAATTTTATTTCAGTGGTATTGTTTTGTAGCCATACAGTGCAGTATGTGCCCCTGTGAAAAAACTCTGGCCCCACCTTGGCCCCCCTTGTAAATTTGGTCTAGAACTGCCACTGGGGGACCAGTGTAGTAACCATTTAACATTGTCTGTCTATTCAGATCAGGTCAATGAGTCAGAATCTAAAACAATCTTGGCAAGACAGCTGCATCACCTGGAGGACAAGTACACCACCTTAATGACCAACTATGTTAACCTGACCAACTCCAGTGAAGTCTTACTGGCTCGTTATGAGAACACAAGTGCTGCAAACCAGCAACTGCACTCAGAAATGGTTCTACTGCAGAATGAGAAGAAAACACTGATGATGGACAATGAAAAACTACAAGCTCAAAATGAAACCCTGATGATGAACAATGAAAAGCTAAAAGCTCAAAGTGAAATACTGAAGATTGACAATGAAAAGCTAAAAGCTCAAAATGAAACCCTGATGATGAACAATGAAAAGCTACAAGCTCAATATGAAAACACCAGCATAAAACTGCATCTGCTGGAGAACAAGACAACACTGATGATGAAAACATTGATAAAGGAGAGAGACGGTCTCAATCAGACCCTTGAAGCCATTTTGCAGTTCTCCAATTTTCCAGTTGATGTTTACTGTCCAGTCATAGATAAGGCAACACAAGGTACAGTAATGTGGACACATTTAACAGTTTTTAATTTTAATTCCATGCATAGAAATATCATGTCCCAGAGGTTAATGACCTTTAGCTGACCCCAGAGGTAAAAACTGAACTCCTCATTAGTTAAAGGAAAGCTCCGGAGTAAGTTTAAGCATAGCCCTGTTGCACAAGCCCTCTAACAGGAATGTATTTTGCGTGGAAAGAATTTCTAACAGCAGACCTAACACAAATGCGAAAGATGTTACATTGAGTCAACGGCACCTCAGATCTTACTTTCAGTTTAGAATAATGAGGATCCATTGATGCAGTGTAAAGTGCTTGTTTGCATTCGGTCATGCTGTTCCAAATCATTTTGTTCCACTCGCTAACTAGTTGATTTAGCAGGCTTGTTCGGCAGGGCTATGCTTGAAATCACTCCAGAGGCACCTCTTTAAAACAGTATACAGTAGTATTGGAACTTGTACAGTATAGTAAAAGTATACAGTTTCATGCTTCTTTCATTTTGTGCTCAATTGTTTTGCTAACAGCCCCACTGTCAGTTTATCCAACTTATCTTAACATGTCATTTCAAACTACAGAAAGAAAGTGTCAACGTTGCAAGGCAGGATGGATTTACTATCAATCAAGCTGCTATCAGTTTATCCACAATTATCATTTTAATGGGTGGAAAACCTGGCAGCAATCTAATAACTTCTGCACTGGCAAGGGTTCTCATCTGGTAATAATCAACTCATTAGAAGAACAGGTAAGATGGGAGAAAAGTGATTCTATATAATTAATAATAATTCAATATAATTAATAATAATAAAAATAATTTAAAATACAATGAAGATGCTCAGAATTTGAGCACTGAGCCCTATTTACCTGTTTTTCTCCAAATTAATAAACAGAGATTAGAAGCAGTTGAAAACTGATTGGATTCGGTTCGCATACCACCATTCTTTTGCCTTTTTAATCTCATATTATCTCAAATGTCTAGGCCTTCATCAACAGTCACACAAAATATTACCATGATAAATGGCACGGATACTGGATTGGGTTGAGCAAAATCCAAGACAAATGGCAGTGGGTGGATGGCAATGAACTCACTGAAGGGTAAGAGAAATTGTTTTTTTTGTTGTTTGTTTTTTATGAAACGATACACAAGATAACATGTGCCCTATTATGCGCTAAACCCTTAACCATTGAACCATAGGCATAAAATCAAATGAAATTGAGATAGTCATGGAGGGCTTTCATTAGTTGTCTCATAACTTTTGCAACACATTTTAGCTGATTACTGATTATTTCAGGTACTGGAGGAAGTATTTTGAGAATGAAGATACATGGGACCATGGGCTGACATGGCCTAGTCAGCCTACCAACCCTGATCCCTTGAAAAGCTGGAGGAATGCTGAGAGTACTATGAGAAACAGATGGATCTGCGAGATGAAGGCTCCAACATGGCCTTAGTTATTTTAAATGTAACATAGGATAGGACTGTAAATAGTCACAAATATGTCTTGCCTTTCTCTGTGATTCTTTCTTATTCGTTAATTAACAGAGTAGCCTTTCTCGTATACATTTTATATTACCTGTATAATTTTGTCAGATCAAACTATCTAATATATTTTTGACAAGTAAAAGTTTGACATTGTTTGTGGAGCTGTCATAAAAACAGTTTGATAGAAAGTTGCCCCAGAAAGATAAGTAGTTTGTGTTCCTATACCAGATACGGTAGTCTCTCTACATGGGCATAGTAAAAAGCATTGTAATAAATAATAAATTTGATCGTATGTTTTTCAAACCATTTCCCATAGCCATTATTGTCTATGTTGTAAAAAAAAAAACCTCACTGATTTACAATAAATAACTCCTAATGAAACAGACCATCTCAATCAGACCCTTGAAGCCATTCACCGGTGCGGTGTTTTTACAGTTGACTGCTGCTGTCCAGTCTTCTAATGTACATGTTACACAAAGTACAAACAATGAAATACAACCATATTTCTTAATAACATAGTGTAATGTTCAATGATAAAAAACGCTTATTATGTAAAATGATATAAACTATCTATTCAATGGTCAGTGAGATCACAGAAAGAAAGTATAGTGCACAGATCAAACATCTGATTGTGTGAAGATTGGAAACTTAATATAGATGAAAATATATAATTGTATATTCCTGGCCAAAACAATCAGATTTGATGCAAAATAGTGGAGTAGTTCAGTCGCACTATCCATGTTTCCATCATGAAAAAGCCCATGGAAACGAAGTACCAGGGTATTTATGAAAATATTCTCCTCCATATAAGAAACAAACTCCTAGGTTTTTTCTACAAGTGTGCTAAGAATTGTGAGTAAAAGACACAGAAATGAGCTAAGAGGGATTAATCACTAAATCTTGTAGCCTGGTCATAACCAGCCCCATGGTTAATGCTTCTCTTCATACAAAGGTCTGGGATCTTGGCTATTGAGAAATGATTGCTTGCTGGAGATGTTTTGATTCAAAACAATTGGGTGATGGCCTATCATATTGACACACTGCACTCTTTAAGTTCGTTGATTGGCTCGGGTTCGATGCAAATTATGTCAATATTTGGAATCCCATACTAGTAATATTGGACTTTTGATCCTAAACCACAGGTCTATGTAAACATGCATAATTTGTACATGGATTTAACAACAACCACTATATTCACATACATTTCATTCATTATCTTTTAATCTTCAATACCTTATCTGAATTTCTTTGTACACTTAATTACAGAGCCTCAGTGATTTTGTCAAAATGGAAGTGTGTCAGGGGTAACAGAGAGCAACAGGAGAGTAGATGTTTTGAGATGATTTTATTTTGCCTATTTTTACCATTGTTTGGGTTTGAGGAAGAAGACATGATTCTGCTTCTGGTTTCCCAGATTTGGGAGTGTTCTCAACTGGACCATATCTTTCCCACACCTTTATGCATTGTTCTCACTACATGTTTTGGTTATGCTAAAAGGTTATACTGTTTAGTGTTTTGTGCAGATAGCTGCTGAGTCATGAACACCAAGGAGCTAAACTGAATAGAGACTTGCGATCCTCCATGCAGAAGAACCTAAAGCATGTAATCTTCCTCTTTGGTCCTGTCCAGTTTCTGCAGTCTTGACACTGGTTTCATGGTGTGTTTCTTTTTTAAAACAACAACAACAACAACAACAACAACTACTACTACTACTACTACTAATAATAATAATAATAATAATAATAAATTATAATAATAATAACTAGAAAAGCGCTCAGAGCACCAAAATCCCCCCAACCAAAATCTTGTCCCAATACACATGTTATCCAAAAATGTTATCAAAATCCATGCAGTACTTTTCAAGTTATCTTGTACACAGACAGACACACACACGGACACACAGACAGACACACTACAAACAAACACAAACAGTACAAACTGTACAGTTTGTGGAAAATTCATTTGGTATTTACTTTTTAGACAGCACTACTTCTTTGAAATACAGAAGTGTCTGATTAGTGACTTCCCTGCAGACTATGTAAGGGGGAAATGAAACATAAAACAGACTGAAGTATTGCTAGCAGGCCTAAAATTGAGATTAATTGACCAGTGAGGACCTTGTGAAATTATGTATGACACCAGTATGATTTACATTAATTCTAAGGAACCAAACCCAAAAGGTATGGATATGTTTTTTTTTTTTTTGCTTGTTTGTTTGTTTGTTTGTTTTGTTGTTGTTCTGCATGTGGAAGGATGGATGATGGGGGAAATTAAATGTCCCTTGCATATGGAGGGGGCGACTTTTTTTTTACACTGATGTTGTTGTGAGATGATTCTTCATCCAACAGTTAATTTCCAACAGGCAATGTTCTTCTGGAGTGTAGATAAAGTTTAAATGTCAATGAGTTTGAATGATTTCAATTTGGCCAGATTTTCATATTTATTTTAGACAGAGATGATGTACCAAATCTAATATGAACGGCAGGTAGCCAAATATATGCTAGAACAATTTAGGCCTGTATTATTAATGCTGTCTCTTTCCTACTCAACCAAAAAATCTTGTGACTACAGAGGACCAAAATGCTGGTCAACCGGTGTATGAAGAAATAATCAAAGCAAAGCCCAAACCAGCAAAAGGTGAGTAACACCTAGGATAGTCTCTGAAGATGTTTCTCTGCACAGATTTATAATGATTAATAGTGTTAATAATGTACCGCATAAAAGCCTGACTGTCTAGAATCGCAGCTGTCAGCTGAGTATAATTATGAAACCATGTACTACTACAACCAACAGCTTTGTGATAACAGACATGTGTTGACAACAGTATAAAACTTTGGTTGTCAACAGGCCTTAATGACAGGCCATTTTTTTAATCCCAATGTTAGATGTCCAGTCTCTGGCTGTCCCTCAGCGATATCACTGGGCTGTGGTGGTGCTTGGTCTGCTGACTGCTCTCCTCTTCATTGCCCTGGTGGCAGTGCTTGTCTACTGTAAGTACTCAAATACAAGTAAAATGCAATACAAACAAAATCTGTGTTATTATAGCCTGTGAAGTACTGGGTAAGAAGTAGGTAATAACAATTAGCCTAGTTCTATACTTACTATTACTTGCAGTACTTACTACTACTTACTGTACTACTGTAGGTGTGATGTTCCTATGATTTCTGATGCACCCTCATCAGCAGTAGTCTAGATAGAACTCAAACTCTTTTCATGTTGTTTGCATTATTCCAGCATACTTATGCAGTAAATAT
>JAODXP020000335.1:0-18157 GCA_027497455.2 Sardinella longiceps | reverse complement strand
CGCTTTCGGGTATCACCCTGGTAATGACAGCATTGTGCTCTCTGTCATGGGCAAAGAACAGTCAACAGCCCTAGCCGAGCTGCGAGATGGAAGAGGTAGACATGCTCCAGCAAACAAGCTGGACATGGAGCAGCTCTATTTACACAGGATCCTTCAGGCCGACCAACAGCCACTACAGGAGGGAGCACGCACCCTGCCGCCGGTACCTCCCCAGTGACATCACCATTAAATTAATGTTTGCTGATTTCCTAGTCAAAGGCCACCAGTGTGGGTACGATACGTATCGCAAAGCAGTGAGGGCGAAAAATATCAGCTTCGCTAAGCTGGAAGAGGAGGAGTGTGAGGCCTGTTTGCTGCAGGAGCAGCATGCCAAGGAGGCGCAGCACACAGAGGATGTGGACTGTCCACAGTGTCAGCAGTGGAAAGCCAGAGAAGAAGGACAACATCAGCATGAGGGCGTAGCAGGGCGCAGTGCCAAGGAAGTTACGTCTGCTTATCTGGTGGCGCTTGAGAAGGACCGTGACTGCGAGCATGTAATCTTCTGGGTTGACAACTGCAGCGCTCAAAACAAGAACTGGTGCCTCCTGTCCTCACTGGTTGTGGTGGTGAACTCCCACCTGGTGGCCATGGATAATGTGATGATGTGTAAATGTCTTCTCATATCTAGTTGAAAAATGTAGTAATACTTGCAGAAAATGAAACGTGCCGATTTCTTCTTTCCTTAAAGACCCGGGTATGTGTAAACTAAGCAAGAGTCTGTCAAATAATTTTCGTGTGAATTATTTCATTACCTTTGGATTATGGTAAGTGGCAAGTGCTGAGACATGTTGGGCCTACTCTGGATGCATCTACTGGAGAGACTGCGCACTTTCTCCTTTTAATTATTGGAAGCGACTTCTAGGCTATAGCCTATTTGCTTTTGAATTATGACTCCACAAAGTCTATTTCTTGTCTCTAGTATATTTTCTCGTTAAGATATATCATATTTGATTTCTAGTGGACACACGTGGGCATTAATACCGAACATAGATCGCAAGCAATTGAGTTACCGCAGTAGATCCACCGGTGTCAACTTATATATAGCGTGCAACAATTGACCATAAATCAAAGGGCGAATTGTTACAGCAGGCCTATAACAAGCAAGTTTATTAAAATTAGCCTATTTATTGTACTTATTTAACCAAATATCTTTAGGCCTATTATATAAATGTATCTTATGAATGAGAGTGAATTACACATCACACAGATCTAGGCTACTATAGGTTTAGCATATATCATGATGTGTGGTGATTTTTGCAAGTTATTGGTTAGATTAGATAGAACCCCAGTCAGCCAACTAAACACAGTTTAGCCTATAATGTAACCTGTAATAGCAGATAAACATATTTCTTTCATCTAAAGGTTGACTATCTTTACACTGAAATTGAACCCTTAAATCTCAAGGTAGTGCAATTACAATACCAATGGATAGGCCTGGATGTGTAGTTTAATTTGATACCCAATACCTCCAGATATACCCACATAAAGCTTCCGAAAGACAGTGAAGGAAAACCATGTCACTCGCAGTTGCAGTGCCCATGATTGTTTAACCCATTTTAATTTCGGCTCCAAAAAATTTGCAGAGGTCTGGACCTTCCTGCTCTCTATTGTAGCTAGTAGCTTACCGGATACGTCTCCCTCGTGTCTGCTATCTGTCTCAGTAGGTTTCGCTTTGTTAACTTCTATGTGAGATGAACATGGCTCTGAAATTGCAGCATGAACAACTCTCGTGCTCCTGTTCTGGGTTGCAGAATACTGGCACGTTGAAAAAAACTAAACATAACTACCAAAAGTATACTATAGTGTTCGCAAGAAATATGCAAATACATTTTTAACTTTTGTCATGTAAAAATAAAATGCTAAATATTGGTAGGGACTATTTGTTTCCCCAAAATTGTGGGGAAAAAAGTGACATGTCACTATGGTCCATATGAAAATCTACGCCATTGCTATGTTGCATTGTGATTGCTGGTAGGCAATCACAGTCTCCTCTTGCATAAGTGAAATGTTTTGTTCAATTTCTTCATGTTCTTAACAAAAGTAATATAGCAAGCAGAGCCAGCTCTTTCACCAGGTTGTAGTATGCCCCTTGTTGCTGGCGTCGGTTGTTCAGAGGATGGGCCCATTATACGCAGCCTCTCCTCTGCTGTCTGCGCCGAAGCAGAAGGGCTGCAATGGCCTGTCTATCCGTTAGTAAATGTGCTGTCAAGAAAGAGGGGGAAAAATGTAATCTATTAGCCTACTAGGCCTTCTTTGACATTTCTTATCGCTTTTGAAAACAGATAGGCCTAGGCCTGCTAGGTAACAGGAGGTCAGAATAGCTTAGGCCTATATGAAAGTTATGGCTTGATTGAGAACACTTTTGACCACTAAATTAGGGTGACCAGTGTAAGAATAATTTGTTCTGGACACCGTGTTCTAACAAAATGAAACACTGACATTCTGGGAATCAACCAGGTTTGCAACAATGTATGCAATGGTCCCTAAAACCTCTGCCGAATCTCTAAGCTGACAGAACGTGTGTAAATGCACCTTCTCCAGCAACCCACTTTGGATTGCTGTACTTTGTGTTGTTACCAATAAACCCTCTTTCAATTAATACAGGTTTCGGCATCATTCCTTTTCCTCCCTGTAACGACCACGCGCATAGAACAAAGATTTTGTTTTAACACCAGACGTCCCCGATTTCCGGGGACAGACCCCGATTTTTATGACCTGTCCCCGCCTGCACCTGTCCCCGATTTTGGCCAAGTGCGACTCCTCCCGTCTAGAAAAAAAAACAAAACAAACTGGAACGCCCAGCCAGTTGCAGCTGAGTTACGGTTTTCATCCATGTCTCGAGTTGCCACCTGTCCCATTTTTGATTGGATCTTCCTCGTTTTTGGTTGTCTGACCAGGAAAACTTATACGTTCTCCCTATACTGGACATGGAACATTTTTAATTTACTATTTCTCCCCGCCAATACATTTTGTGCATTTAACGCACTTGATGGAACCACGATTTGCAAACGCAAACGCAACTTCAGTGTTTCCCATACATAAGACTATTGTGTGGCGGGCCGCCACAGAATGAAATCCTATCGCCACATAATACTCAAGATTAGAAAAAAAAAAAAAAAGACTGGTGAATAATAATAATAAAAAAAAAAAATCAGTTGCGTCGTTCCACTTCCCTCACACCTGTATCGTTCCATTCTTTCTTCTCGTTCACACACGCGCGCACCAGGGTTTCCCACAGCGCTAAGGCACCTTGCCAAAAACTGCCCGCCGCCTTGCCTACGTCCCCCCGATTTTTTTTACGCATAGACCTACATAAAAAGGCCGGTCGCATCATTATCACAGCGCGATGAGGCCATATAGCGGCATCTGAAAGTTACATACTGTGTTCCATCGGCATTCGGCAATGTTACCTTTTGCTACGCCAACATTATTAGTTTAAAGGAAGAGAGCTAATTAATTAATTAGGTTGTGTTTTAACGTTTAATCAAGAGAATATGTGTAGCCTGTGGACTGCACGTTAATAGCAGTTCACTTAAGTCACCAAAGCGTCAAAGTTAGCTGTCAACGCTAGTTCATTTACGATCAAGAAACACAAGCGCTACTTACGGTATTTGCAATAATTTCTTGCCTATGCCTGTAATGATTAACCATATTAGAACTGGAAAGCGCACGCAACAAATGAGCCATCAACTACCTGCGCTCTTTCCCTTCTGTTGCGCACACAGACACGGCTCCCTCCCTGCCGGTTTCCTCATCATGCATATGTTCCTTATTGATTTGGTGCAGGAGATAAGCCTACAGTCCTCATACTTTTTGTAAACCTTAAACAAATGGCAAATAACATTTATTCGTCAAGTTGGATTTAATTCATGTGACCTGTTTCACAGCAATTTATGATTGTGCCATGAGTGTGGCTGTACTGCAAGTAGCCTAATTGGTACAATGTCAGATGACACTTTATGACTTTAGAAGCCAATAGCCATGGGGAAAAGGTTTTTTTTTTTTTTTACATTGAACAGTTGGGATAAAAACATTTTTTGATGAAGAATAATAGGCAACAGGCATTTTATTGCTGTTTAAAACCTCAAAATTAAGTTTTATCCCATTACTTGATTAATTGATGAAATAATAGGCTGCTTACTAGCATTTAATTGCACTGTGATTGTAGCCTTTAAACTTTACCTACTTTATGTATTTGTTCAGTAAATAAGGTAAAGTAAGGCTGTTGCCAACTTAAATTTGTGCCCCATCGGGCAACGCCCCCTCCCCCCTGGTCACCACCCTCATCGACACAGTGGACCACCACAAATTGCTACCTAATCTGTGGGAAACACTGAATCATTTCCAGCGCTATCTTTCTCAAACAGCCTCATTCAGATTAGCATCCCAAATCCGATTTCTTGCATATCCAGATTGTATCTAGAATTGATTTCTGATGGTCTGAACAGCAGAAAACCACATGAATTCCGATTTTTCCGAATCTGTTACGCCCTACATACCCAAGGGGTGTCAATTGCGATTCATACCGGATATGCTGCGATCTGAACAGCTTTTCCACATGGGATAAGATTTCACCGTGTCACTTGCGTCATTTGTCAGGTGACACAAACATCAGCACGTGGAATGCAGATGGACGGAAGTGAGAGATTGATGTTAATTCTCCTGAAAAAACAGTATAGTTTGCTAAAACGTGTCAGTGCGCGTTATGGATTTGCCGCAAGTTGCATAACCTGGAGTTTACCTCGCGTGGGGAAAAGCAAGGTTTACCTCACGTGTGGAAAGCAACGTCAGTGAAAGTTTTCAACCACGCATCAGAAAGGCAACTAACAGCTGTTTTGAATGCATTGATGCACTGAAATAAAGATGAGTAATGCTATTCTCCCATCTCTGATACTTCCTTGTTACTTGTAGCTGTGTGCTACGACCCCACTTAACCATCTGAGAGAGAAACAACCAACATTCCACCCTCCATGGTTTTATTTATTATTTGTGGGCATGATGCGTTAGGTACCATAGTAACCCACGTGGATATGGCAGGTGATTAGCTGACATGGAGATCCGATATGACAAGCAATGTGAACACGGTCGATAGAGAGATAAGATGTTGATCAGATAAGCAAAAAATCAGATTTGGAGTGCAGTCTGAACATAGCCTAGGTGTCAAAGCTATTTTCAGTAAATAGGTAGGATCTTATAAGTAGGATTTATCCTCTCTCCCACCAACGAGAACAGGCAAGCAGGGAGAGATGGGAGAGTAGGCCATTTTATTTTTCTTAAAAGGGCAACAGCATGAAAAAAAAAAATCCTAAAAAGAAGCCTATATGTTACTCTGTTGATATTGCTTCAAAGATGGTAGGTATGACTTCTGTCCATTATGGCAGCAGTGCATACATTATTGCAATAAGCTCTCTTGGGTTATTTCTCATTTTTAGAACAGGCATAGGCTTACAGATGGGCTATGTGCAGGAAGGTGGGTCCCACATTTAAAATGGTTAAAAGGTCTATATCCTACCACTTCTTACAACTCTTGACAGACCCTAGAATGGCCTAGCATAGCCTACAGAATACACAATGCAGTGTATCATCCAGAATGATAATGCTTCAGTCTGTCTTAAATTTTGTGGGAAAGTTCCTGTCTTTTATTAGGGCCTAGGCCTAATAGTGACAGTTTAGCATAGGGGATAACATCCAGATACTGGGAGCACAGACATAAGTGCCAACTCTAATTGTAATATACACCTTACTAAGAGGGGGAAAAGAAGGCCTCCAAGGCCATGGATAAACAAAAATGTCAAATGTGCTGATAGCAAAAAAACAAACAAACAAAAAAAACACCATAGTTTTAATGTCGCATTTCGCTGAACGCCAAAATGTCCCCGATTTTTCTCATAGAAATCTGGTCACCTTACACTAAATTAGTTGTGCGTGATGCCTATATCACATGATCTAACGCAGATCCAACTAAACTACAATATGACATATGTGACTCTGCACAGCGAAATCAGTCGCTTGGCAGAAGCTTCGTTTCTGAGAAAATTCTAAAAATGGAATGCTTGCACCAAAAAAGTCGAATTTCACATTTCAGCATAATTTGACAGAATAAAGTCTTCCCTTTCAGATTGTTGTTAACTTATGCCGAAATTCATACCTTAAATGGGTTAAAAAATGTGTTGAGAAGGTGTATCCATTTACAGGGTGTCCGCGGGTTTGTAAAAAGTTGTAAAAGGTAGTAAATGAAATCAGGTCAAATTAAGGCCAGTAAAAAGTAGTAAAAGGTAAGAAGCGTCATCTGACGAGGTAGTAAATTTTTGAGCTCCCATCCAAATGACACTATGAATTTTTCAATTTGTTTAACTTACATCCATCCTAACTCCTTAAATTACTAAACTTCTGTGGACTTATTATTTTGCGTTGCGAGTGGAACCTGAGTGATAAGCTACTGATGATGTCACGCCTGCCTACCTCGCACGCGCTCAATCAATCTGGGTAGGCTACCTTCCAGATCTCTTCGTAAATTCGCTATTAGTTAATTTAAAATAAAGGAACAGTAACAAAGGCTATGAAGATTAGACGAATTGAGGTAAAAGGCTGTGAGTGAAACTGCCACTTTTTTGTTGTCTGTCACGTCATTAAGGACTTAAAACACCCATGAGGATAAATGTTGCACCAGAGACAGTGGGTGAAGCAGGTCATTGCAGATGAGAATATCCATCGAGACTATCTATCGCTTTCGCTAAACCCCTACAGCCTATTTATTGTCAAACCGTTCTGCCGAAGCACAAGAGGGGAGCCGGAAAACATTTCAAACTTTGATGTTGAATTTGTCATCTGTTAAAAAGTTCCCATTTAGATGTCTAAATTACTTCCACTATGTCTTTTCAGGCATAGCCTACTTCATGTTTTCATATCCGGTCACTAGTCTTTGCCTCGTAATGCCATACATTTCGGCTACATTATCCGTCAAAGCACCGTAAGGATCGAAACGATTTCAAATTTAGATGTCTAAATTACTTCCACTATGTCTTTTCAGGCATAGACTACTTCATGTTTTCATATCCGGTCACTAGTCTTTGCCTCGTAATGCCATACATTTCGGCTACATTATCCGTCAAAGCACCTTAAGGATCGAAACGATTTCAAATGAACTGTCTTTTTGCTAGCTTGCTTGATTTTGCAAATCACCAGTGCTATGAATGAGGCTAGATTTAAAAAAATTATAGCCAAATAGCACGTCAGTAGGCCTTATGATTTTTTAAAAAAGTGTTTCAAACATACAGTGATTTTGAGTATTTCAAAGAAATGTGGAAATATCGCTGAAGCTGTTGTCAGCATGCGCCTGCCTGTGCGCTGAATAACGCATAGGAAATTGAATGGAGAAAGGCCAGACGGCTCTCACCCAATCCTGTTCTCTTATGATGAGCCCTGTGTAACCTTATGTCCACATGAGTGATAAATATAAAGGTAAAAAATAAACATATTCAGAGCAATGATATATATGATGCAGAATGTTAAAGTGTTAATGATGATGGGAGTATAGCCTAATATGAGGTCCTGACACAAGTCAGCTGTATCATAAGCAAGAATTTACAGTAACTTAGAGGGTACTGTGAATGCAAAAAATGTTGATGGGGTGCCTTGAGCTCAAAAAGTTTGAGAACTACTGGACTAAAGCAAAAATAGATATTTCAGATTTTAGTTGCATCTTTGTCATGAAGTGTCCCCGAACATGTACAGAAGGTTGCATAAGGAAAGAGAGAGAGGGGGGGGTCCTATCCAGGCTGCTGTAATTTAGGGTATCTACTTCTACTGCATGTACTGTAACCAGAAAGAATCATCTTGGGTTTTAAAATTTTGGCGGCATAGCCTAATATTGACAAACTAGAAAAGCACTGAGAGAGCGCAGACCTCCGCCAAGGCTATGTGGACATAGACACAATATAAATTCCAAATTGTGTTCTGGATCACTGATCGTACCAAAATTGTCGGAATATGTAGGATGCCACCCTCCCAAAGAAAAAAAAAAGATGTTGTGGAGGTAATAGTGACAGTTTAGCATAGGGGATAACATCCAGATACTGGGAGCACAGACATAAGTGCCAACTCTAATTGTAATATATACCTTACTAAGAGGGGGAAAGAAGGCCTTCAAGGCCATGGATAAACAAAAATGTCAAATGTGCTGATAGCAAAAAAACAAACAAACAAAAAAAAACCATAGTTTTAATGTCGCATTTCGCTGAACGCCAAAATGTCCCCGATTTTTCTCATAGAAATCTGGTCACCTTACACTAAATTAGTTGTGAATTTACAGTAACTTAGAGGGTGCTGTGAATGCAAAAAATGTTGATGGGGTGCCTTGAGCTCAAAAAATTTGAGAACTACTGGACTAAAGCAAAAACAGATATTTCAGATTTTAGTTGCATCTTTGTCATGAAGTGTCCCTGAACATGTACAGTAGGTTGCATAAGGAAAGAGAGAGACACACAATATAAATTCCAAATTGTGTTCTGGATCACTGATCGTACCAAAATTGTCGGAATATGTAGGATGCCACCCTCCCAAAGAAAAAAAAAAAGATGTTGTGGAGGTAGTAAAAATATTGTAAAAGGTAGGAAAAAAGGTAGGTAGGTAGGTTCAGCACCAGGATTCCTGTATATACCCTGATTTAGCATTGTACTAACTTAGCTGTCATAGATTTCTAATGCTAATTGGTTTGTACAGTAAACTACAGCAGGGCATGTGAAAATTCGTCATGGATTATAAGAAAAAATAATTATCTGAATGTAAAGGGCTTTTTCATTTTCATAAACTAGGCTAGAAGTAGAGCTTGAAACGGGCCTCAAAACTAAGACCCGAACCGGCCCAAGCCCGAGAGAACTCCACCCGAGCCCGCCCCGGCCCGTATGATTGACAGCTTCATAGAGCCCGAACCCGTTTGCAACCCGACATTTTTCAATTGTGCGCATATCAAAGCAGTCAACAATAAGTCATTTTTGCTGAACATTTCTACGTTTTTTATTCAGATTAGTTAGCCTACAGATGTCTGAAGTTCAAGAACTTCAAGGCTAAAATAAATGATCTGCCCAAAGTTAAAAGAAAAATAAGAACAGCAATAATTACCAGTTGTCTTGCTGTCATATTTTAACATCACGTTGCACTTCTTGCATACATACCCCACTGCCTCGTTTTTCTCATTGTGAACGTGCTCAAAATGTTTCCACACCTCCGACCTCGCATTTACTGGCTCGACCAACATGAATTCGCCAAGGGCTAATCTCCGTTTAACTTCTTCTACATCCATTTTGCATCTACTAACGCATGCCTGTAGATCGAATGTTAGGCGTATCATGTCATCGCATATTTGCCGCGCATCGGCTTTCAGCCCGAGCCCGAGCCGGGCCCGCTTGGAATATTGAAATTAGACCCCGGCAGGTCCTGTTGGGCCCCGTCGGGTTCGGGCAAATATTTCCAGCTCTAGCCAGAAGTAACTTCCAGATTGTGTTGGGGTCCATAAAATTCCTCTAGATGGAGCTAACGTCGGGTGGAGAATCTGACTGAGTTGGAAGCTGGCTAGGCAGACGGGTTCTGGCGCAGCTAGTTGGCATAACTGGAAGTTCGGTAGTGCTATAAACGGCACAAGCCAAGTATTAACTGTCTGCTGATTTTTCTGCTTCAAGGATATCACTCAGATGAGGGACATGACAACCATAAATCCCATACTAACAGCTGCATCCACACATTGCATCGTTGCGTAGCCTAGCCTATTTCATAGCAAAACACCAAACCATCCACTGACTCTTACCTTTACGGTGAGCTTCAAGTTATATCCATGTTATATCCATATTTCGTGTAAAGTCCACAAATAGGGGTATTCCTGTCTTGGTTGCATGTTAGATAAGTAGGTTTGATATCATTTAATTGGTTTGGTTGGAGTAGTAGCAGAATTAATTCAGCTGAGTTCATTGATAGCATTATGTTCAAAATAGCTAGCCTATAACTCCCTTGCAACAAGCTAATAATCTTCAGCGTTGTTTTTCTCTGCTTTTCAATTTTTCTGACTTGCAACATTGTAACACTTTGAACACTCCTATCTATGTCATTTGTTGGCCAGTAGTATCGATAGTGGTATCATGCCTTTCACGTGAATGCAATAACTTAATTTTGAAAAAAAATGCCAATGCGACTGATTTCGCTGTGCAGGGTCACATATTGATATATTTAAAATTAGTCGTTATCTACAACAAATAGAAAATTTTACTTACCCATACTGACAATTGGTAATCGTTGAAAGATGATTTCAAAATTTTTCCGATCTGCGGGGGCAAGCGAAAATGATTGGATTCGAAAGTGCTCCGCATTGCTGTCAGAACCGGTGTGCGGCCGGCTTTATGCAGCTGATCTGTAAGGCAGTGATGTTGACACAAAGGAGTCGAAATATAGCTATTACAAGCAAAGATTCTAGAGTGCCCAGGATCACTTACTGGCTGGAAAATACGTTAACAATGGGGAAGTACGGAAGTATGGAACCATGGACGCTATTGTGATAAGCTCAACTTGCGTCACAGAGCTTACTACTGTAGGCCAGAGCCATATGGTTTTGCTGTAGGCTACTAAACCAGAGACACTTATACCATCTATCCTGATTTTTAATCTAATTTATCCCTGAGAAATATATTTTCAAATTAATAGACTCTGTTAAACTATTGTTTAGCCTTCATTTGAAAGATGTTTACGTCTGAGCCAGGCGCGTCAGACCTGGGCAGGTGTAACCTTGAATCTCGAGGAGCACCAGATCTCTGTGCCATTAAGTAGGAAAAAAAAGAAAGAAAGGAAGAGAGAAAAACGACATGCTAATAAAAATAGGCTGACAACGGCCAGAAATGCAACAGGGTAGACAGAGAAAGCCGCTGTAAAATCAGATCTGAGAAATACAGAATGTTGCAACGTCTTTTCTCTACGCGTAAAGTGCCTCATTGTCAAATTTGTCTACCCAGTACTTGTTTTTATCCACAAGAAAAGATTTGGGCGGTCTCATCTGCTGAACAGAGCCCAGTTATAGACATTAGAATTTTTGATTGCAAGTTCTGTATGCATCATCAATTGGCCTATGTCAAATGGTGCAACAGAGAGCAGCCTAATTGCCACTTATCCTCAGGTTTCTTGTTGTTTGGTACTATTGCTTGTCTGGTTATGGTATATGTTGATCTGCTAGTTTGAATGGTCCCTCTTTTTTTGTCTTTCAAAACATTTGATTGAGTGTTGATGGTCTTATCTGTCAAAAACCTCAGCAACACAGCTGATGCCTTCCTTTCCCATTAACGTTGCAATCCTTTGCCAGACACACTCTCCTAGGTCTTTGAAAGTCTGAAAGTCTGATCCATTGGGACTCTGCAAAAGAGCCATGTCATCAGTGATACATGCTGATGGTTGTATATTGGACAGCTACTGCATCTCTGCCGGATCAATGACAGACTCAATTTTCTTGGCGATGTCGGTCTTTACTGTTTTTCTCATTGTTCCATCAAAGAAGGTGGGACAATAGCAAGTTCATGAGACATCACAGTCTCCATTGACACTTCTCTTTGTTTGGACACTGCAAGTAACTTTCGAAAGGTAAGGAAAGGTATGGTAGTTTTATTTATATAGCGCTTTTTTACTGCACAGTGTACAACAAAAAAGCGCTTAAAGAAAAAAACACATAACAATAAGGTAATGACAAAGAATAAAAAAGAAACAAGTAGGCTAAGCCTATTACAATAGGCCCATCAGAGTTTGATTGGTTGGTCGTAGCAGTTGAAATATCCACAGGCATTTTGGTAAACTCCTGACATAGCGCAGCGCCAGCCCGATATCAGAGGCAGGGCCGTCTACGAAACTCAAGGGAGTTGTGTGCGCAGTCCGGATTGGAGTCGATGAAATTTCCACCTCTGGCTGAGCAATGCGCACGGCTGGAATGGAGTTCTTGTAGATCTGCTCGAAGGGGGCAGCTCTCATAGCAACTTGTCCTGAGCAGTGCATTTCTAGGTGGAGACTCGCTTATACAGGTCAGTGTATCAGCATCCCTAATTGCTATCCTTGGATCAGGCACTGAAGTGCAGCTTTCATGAAGGAGCTAGCTGGCGTGCCTAACCCAGTGTCTTGCTACGATGCAAAGTAACCAAACGTCAGCCACTTAACAATAAATAAAAACAGATCTAGACGAAGACAGAAAAACAACTAACGAAAATGACATTTATGTGTGCCGAATAAGCATAGAAAGACAGTACTTATACACAAACTGAACAAACAAAACCTAAAAGACGAAACTTTTTATGTTAAACAAAAACAAGAAGCCCGACGGAGCGGCATACTTGCCAGCGTACCCATATCCTTGCAACTCTAGGGGACATCTGATCATGTGAACCTTTCTAGATGCACTGGCTCCAACAGATGTTTTCATGTTTGAACGCTGAACACACTGCCTTTTTTCAGGTTCCCAGAAACTCTTTCTTCCTTTTGATTTTGCAAGACTTTGAACAATAAACATGGTATTCTGCTTTGCACCATCTTGAAGGAAGCTTGAGCGCTCTTTCGCAACTTTGTCAGATGCAACCTGGCCACTAGCAATGTTAATCAATTCCTATGAAGTACTCGGCGCTCAGGTCACGATCAAAAATCAGTTTCATCCGTTTCACAGAGCCCTGTCATAGCATCAACATATGCTGTGGTCAGTGTTGGGCAAACTACTCAGTAAATGTCAGGGGCCCTATTTGCATGATCTATGGCGCATCGTCTGAAGTCTACCATGCAAATGTTTTTATGGGCGGTCCTTGGATCATTACTTATTCTAAGCGATATTTGAACTTTGCGCCGGCGCAACGTCCAAAAAACTTCATTAGTCATGGGTGTGTTTTGGGCGTAACATCTAATTATCCAATCAGAATTACCACTCTCATTCACTTTAAAAGCCAAGGGCGCAGTCAATAGTCTGTTGATATTGTGATTTACCTGGACGCCAAGCGCGTTTTAACACGGACGAGACTGATGTGCTTGTTGATGTGATGTGTTTTGTTGAAACCCATGAGAAACCCACGAGAACAAAATTGCTACTTTTAGTGCGATGGGTATAGACTGTGTGCCGGTTACACCGCGGAGAGGGGATAGATAAAAAACTTTAAATCAAAAGGAAAATAGGTGGATCCATAAACTGAATGCGATGTCAGCCCCGGGTCTAAATGATTCAATTGAAATGATGGCATTTTTGTAGTTTGTAATTAATTATACATGATTTATTTGTACTAATTAGGATAATTCAGAATGGTTGGTGATGCTATATTTCTCAGATATTTTTTGATATGAATGTATGTGTTTGTTTGTGGCCTAAAAATAGGTGGTGCGTCATTACGAGACAGACCAACTGTGCAACAGCTGATTTTTACCTGCGCCATTGACGCGTCTGTGACTGACTGCCCTGATGAAGGCCTTATGGCCGAAACATGTTGGCATGTTTTTTAAATAATCAAGCATGATCTAGCCATTTAATAAAGCTTTTTAACCATTTTGGAAGAGTGCCTTGGACATCCTCTCTAGCATATTCAATCAAGATTTTTACCAAAAAGCACCTTTATCCACATATTTAACGACGCCGTAGCCCTCCATGCTTGCCTCTGTTTGATTCAGTGTTGACGATGCACTTGGAAGTCGGTGGGCCACCGGAGAACAGCAGTACTCTTGCTCGATTTTGTAAGAAAAAAAGAAGCAAATCCCCCCAGGTCGGAAAAGAAGTGACTGATCTGAGGGATATGGGATGTTGCTTGCTGCATAACTAAATTGAGCTGGTATGTGTAACAGTGAACGTAGTGAGCTTGTGCATAGATGTCCTGCACCTTCCGCTGCACTCCTCCCATGGCACCCCTCATTACTGCGGCCCCATCATAGGCCTGGGCTATCAGCTTCCTCTCTTGTCCCTCGGGAAGGATGGTTTGCAGCCTCTCCAACAAAGCACAGGCTATAGCTTCGGCACAGGCGTTAGTCAACTTGATGAACTCAAAAAACCTCTCTTGGATATTGTTGCTTTCATCGACGTATCTCAATACCAACACCAACTGACAGTAACTGGAAATGACGGTCGTTTCATCAGCTTGGGTTTTCAGATGGGGAAAGTAGCTGCACATGGGTGCAATCTATGGCACCCAGCACACCAGGGAACCCATAACTGGCCCAGAACCCGTTTCACCCGCTCCTGGTCAGCAGGGGTCACAGGGAACTGGATATAATCACTGGCATGTCGGACTAGACCTAATGTAACTGCATGTATAGCCGAACTTAAGGCAGATTGTGAAATGCCTCCAATGGAACTCAGGGGCTGCTGAAATTACCCACTGGCATAAAACTGCAGTGCAGCCGTCACCTGGACAGCGACCGGGAGGGCATAGGGACTTGATGAACGCGTCTCCAAATCATTTGCCAATAAGTGGCAAATGTCACATTTTTTGGTGACATTCAGCTTCAGTGAGGGAAAGGTAAGTTTGTCTGGGTCGGTGGACCCTCTCCCTCCGATGTTGAGGGAGCCTCTGTCCTATGATATACTTAATCTGCATACAACCGTACAATTAACAATACAAACGCAACTACATTTCCCAGTGACGAAGACAGAATTATAGCCAACTTAAATTGCATGAGAGGTTTTTTTTTTTAGCTTAGAATCCAAGTTTCTTTGTTTCTCTCTCAAGATCGCCAACCGTTATGCGCTCATAAAATAGTATTTCAGGAATGCGTGACTGACGATTGACCAGGTTTTTCCCGGTCAGTGGCGGACCGTCTTTCTGCGTCTTAGCATCTGTTGCGCTTTGCGCCAAGCCATACCTTCGGGCGCAATGTCATCTGCTAATTAGACAACGGACTTAAAAACGGACAATGCGCTCGCACAGAATAGCAATGACAGCAAGCGCCTTTAATGCCCAACCCTTTTCATTGTGATCTCATAATCAGAGCTGTGTACAGCCATAAGGAGACATTAATAAATCTCGAAAAAATAAGAGGCCAAGGAAATAAATAAATAAATACTATACAGTATGCTATGTAGGCAAGCACATTTGGAGCTCTAGCACTGCATGTGTAAAGGCAGGGCTGTCATGTGCATCAAGGAATTTTAATCAATAATCCATCAATAAATGTACCTCACTCACATCAGATGCAGAACCCCCTCAGGCACAGCAATCTGATGTTGCGTCCATTAAAAGGTATTTCAGGACTAATATTGAACGGACGGACCAACCAGGAGACGTGTATGATGCAGCGGGCGGGATTTTTGACGTAATTCATCTCTAGCAAACTTACAAAACACATCTAATAGTTATACATAAAGGAAACATCTATATTATGCCAGTTGAATCGAGTATTGTGGCAATTATGCCGCAGATACTAGCGTTTATGTTTGTTTGGAACAGGTGAAAAACTAGAAATTGCATGGGCTCACAGGATGCAATCAGTAGGATCCCATATTATGAAAAATCACTTTTTTATGGCTTTTGAATGTGTTTCTTGGCTCTATACTGCCTCTACACACACTTTAAGACCCCGTTTACACAAACTCAGATAACCATAAAGACGCATATTTCTCTCTACGGTTGCACCTCTCTGTTACACTTACCCGAAGGTGAAGAGGGAGAATCTCAAGAACTCCGGGCAAGGTGGAGATGTCGGAGAACCCCGTCTTTAGACATTTGTGTAACTACCCATAACCGGAGCTCTAGCACCAAAGACAGTTGGAGCCAAAGATTCTGGAGTGCTATCATTCAAAACCAGGTGTTGCCCTTGTGAAAATAGAACTACTATGCGCGAACCAGAGTACATGAGCGGAGCTGAGCGCAAAAAAATCCGCTCCTCGCTCAAGTATGTGTGCCATCTCTCCGCTCTGGCGCTCAAGGTCACATCAGAACGCTCCGCTAAATTTCGCTCACCGCTCACCTAAAATTTTACCCCGCTCTGGTAAAATTGCTCCTCGCTTGCTCAATTTTTATAAAGTTGTCAACTCCTGCGCATTATGTGACGTGCAAAAACAATCTGGTTCACTTTTGGACTGTGGTGGGGCCTTGATTGCAGTGTAGTTGGATATGTACGTGCATAATCCACTGCTTGGTTGTCTCTAAATTAAAATAGATATCCTTGCTTACTGAAGTGGTATCACCACGAATTCCATCCAGGCGCGGGTCAGAGATTATTGACGGACGCATTTTTAAGACCATTTCTGAAAATCATGAAGCGCAGTCCATAAGTGCATCAATGGAAAACTACTGTTGTCTACATGAAAATTATAAAAATCCTAACTTATGAAAATAAGGCTCAATACTTAGGCTGCAGTATAGGCTATAATATCATTAAAGTTCCAATGTTTCCTCCTCACCAGCGCGATAAAGATTGAAGACGCCTGAGAATCATTAACGGATTTATTAATATTTTCATGTGAGAGAAATAGAAGAGTATGAGGATATAGCTTAGCTAGCGAATTTGTACAATGCATCCATCGCAAATGCAACAAGAACTTAATGCAAAGCATATTTAGGCTACTGCCCAAAACATTTTAATTAAGATGATTCAATGTAATGCATTGTTATGGTTAACTGGAACAAGGACGTGTGCAAGACTGGCCCATTTTGCAATGAAGTAGAAACCATACCCTACACAAAATTATTAACATTAACTGTATGGAAGTAGGCTATATGAAACAAAAGCACGTCTTTGTTCAACTTTAAGAAGCAGCAGAACTCATTAATGCGCACATCTGTGCAAAATGAGAGAGCGTGTGTGCACCTGTTACTGCTTGTTCTCAGTGCAGGTAGCCTATTGGGATGCTATCCACCTTATTCCCAGCTTTCATGATACCACAGGGAATTTCTGGGTGAATTTTTGCGTGCTCCAAACTCGTGTTGTGAGCGGTACCGGAGTGAAACTGGAGTGGCTCATTCTGCTCGCTCCAGCCTTTGGATAAAACTCCGCTCCACGCTCCGACTATATTTTGCACGCTCCTCGCTCGCTCCCCACTCCGCTCCGCTCACATACTCTGGTGCGAACGTAGGTGCTTCTCGTTTGCTCCAACCAAAGATTCTAGAGTGCCGGATGTTTGTGTAAATGCGATTGTTTTCTTACTCGGGGAAGTGTAAACTAAGCATAAGTTGGATAAAAAGCCTCAATTGTTAAAATACACAATTTACACTGTTAGTAACTGTTCAGCTGCTGTGTGCTTAAACCACCTGCATTACTGATGCGCAGGCCGGCCCGAGTCCAACGGGACCCTCAGGCTAGCCCGCGGGCCGGGTTGGGTCGGGCCATTATTTTCATAAGAATCCACGGGTTGCGGTCGGGTCGGGTCAGATCACAGACAGTCATAATTACAACGTTAAAATCACACGCACATCCGAGACAGCAAAATGCCAATTGACAGCGCCTGCACCTGTGTGTTTGTTTTATCTCCCTCTGCGCATGGCACCAATGCTGAAGGCAACCGAATGCAAGCAAACAGGCAGCGTCTAGCCTACTCATGTGAAGCGCTCTCTCTCTCTCACGACAGCAAACCTAAAAGAGAACCAAGCTGTCTAAATATTTTGCTAAATGGTAATGGACATCGATCGTTGAACATTGACAAAAGCACACACTGCTGACAACAACCGAACCACATAGCCTATGGCTACACACATTATTTTGTGCCCTAATCATACACAATTTAAAAAGGGAACCGCAAAGTCAGATTGACCAGTTACCGTAGAGTACATGAACTCATTTTCAAACTTCATTTTCCTACCTTAAAATTCTGCCTTAGAATATTTCGTATTTACTGCTATTAAATCCATATAGTCACTGAAATCCAATTATGTGGGTTGGGTTAAAAATCATTGCGTAATAGTTCGGGTCGGGCGGGCTGGGTTGGCTGCGTAGTTCGGGTCGGGTCGTAAAATTCATCGCCACGCGCATCACTAACCTGCATAGAATTGCCCTAACTACGTATGTCACAGGGAAAGTTGGGTGGGGTCCCACAACATTGGCAGCCACGTAAGCAGGTGAAGGCAATGAGAATAGATAATTGCAAAAAAAGAGAGAGAGAGAAGTTGGCAGGCACTTTCCAGCTGAGAACAATGAAAAT
>JAODXP020000334.1:0-18025 GCA_027497455.2 Sardinella longiceps | reverse complement strand
GTCTAGTAGGAAGGGGGGGGTCACATGCACCCGAAAGATATATTTTTCTAACCTAGCTTTTTGTAATCCTTAAGGTGTCTAGTAAATGGAGTTAGTTGGCCCAAGAGCCAATTTTTGTCCCATATATGATTTTTTTAACCATCTTCTATGGCCGACCTGGATTTTCCACTGTAAAAAATGAAAATTTTAAATCAACATAACTCCTGAACTATACATCCGACAACCATCATTCACCCCATTTTATGTTTGTCTTTTCATGGGGAATTGATTTGGCAAAGGACTCAAATGATTAGATCTTGTTTGATGCAGAGCATCTTAAGTAAACACAAAAAAATCATATATTTTACCTAATCTGAATGGCAGGAACTCCTCCCCTATACACCCTATTGATATTTCCCCCCAAACTTTTGTATTTTCACAATCTTGAAAATGTGTACTAAACACAAATAGATGATATCCACCCTGAAAGTTTGTCAAATGTACGTTTATTCTGACATTTTGTTTGTTATCCTGGGTTTTCCCAAATGCTAAAAAGATGATGTAAAATCAACATAATGCCTTAACTATCCATTTTGCAGGGGTAATTGGCCATTTTTGTTGTTACATGTTGGCCTGAGGTATTGATGGAGATGGGTAGTGACAGGACTGGAGGATTTGTGGAGCATTATCACCCAAATAAATGCAAAAATGTTGTCAAATGTGTAGAATTAGCCTGGGAATACATGTTGCCTTGCACGCTTTCGCCATGTGAATCAGCATGGTGTCCATGAATGATATCTAGCCCTGCTTTTGGGATCCAATCACAGAATGGGAAGGGACTTGCCTGGGAGTACCCATGTTGCCTTCATTTCATGTACGTCAGTTGGTATACAGTAATTGATAAAATTGGATATAAGCTACGTACAGTTGACCTAGAAATCTGGACGTACTCTAGCGGTGGCAAATAGATTTGCTCAGCCCCTATGTCTAGTAGCAAGACATAGGGAATTTGATTGGTAGGACACCATTGGCGTTCACTAATCACAACTCTCTCTGTGTTAAGGGCGGGCTTCATCGAAATCAACGGTCCATTGAATTGGCCTTTACTTGTTCGTTCCTCTGATTGATCATAGGCTATCCTATTGCGTGCAGAGGCAGTTTGAAAGATAACTGTCTTGTTTCACCCACGATTGAGTTCGGTCTATCTATCAATGTCAGACTATACATTTTGGTGTTATAGGATGGCTTGCCAGATGTCTGTCTCTTCTTGGTATGGCCCCAGATCATGAATCCCAGAGGTGTGATCAGTTTAAACTAGTAGTTAGGGAATGTTTGGCTTTTTCATTTTTCCATTACTTTGAATGATTTTTTTACCAATAGTTTTTTTTAACCATGTGTTCTTTCAGCTGTCCAGAAACATCTTACAATATATCCACTGGAATATTGCATAATCTGGAAATTAAGTAATGGTCATTTAGAACTGGTGACTTTGGCTTAAAGCAATAAGGGGAAATAAATTTACTCCTTATGCCACACCTTTTTTGAAAGCATGCTTCACTATCCATGTATACAGCAATGAGTATTAGTAATATGGGCATATGCCCAATTTGACCCTGTGGAATAAAGGGAAGCAACCCTACTTCTTTTTTGAAAGCATATAACCTCATGTCATGTATCTTCTTGGGGGTAAGTTGGACCCAAATGCCAAGACAGGTACACTTTAAGCAGAGGACAGGAGCACACAGATAATGCAGATATGTACATGCTGACACAGGACTGGAGATAGGCTGAGAATAGGACAGGACAGGAATGTTACAGTAAACAACCCCATTCTAACGCAAGTTACTGGTTGCATACATCGGGTGATGTCATATATACAGTCGCTCTCCAAACGACTGAGGCTTTTGGCCTGGAGCTGATGTCGTCAGACGGTGCCCAACCTTCTCTGGGTATTTCGACCCTTAACCGCTACACCCTCCAGTTGGCGGGTCAGCAGTGGTGGCCAGGTCACTGCCCATCAGCTCCAGGCCTCCAGCCCTCCTCCTCCCTTTTAAACCACAGCCAGCAAGAGGCTCGTTCTGCTGCCTCCCCAATCCTATGCACAGCTGCCTTGCGCTCTCTGCCTGCCACGCCAAGTGAAGTGAGCACCGTCCATACAGACTGTGCCGGAAACCCTCTACACCCCACCTCCATTGGAAATAGCCACGCTTGCCAGCCTTTCTCCCTGCACTCCATGATGAGATCTTGATATTTCAGGCTCTTCCTCTCATGGGCCTCATCACAGCCTTCCTCCCATGGCACAGTTAGTTCCACCAGGATGATCTTCTTAGCCTGCTCTGACCAGATGACTATGTCAGGCCTCAAGGTGGTCTGGACAACGGGGGGAAAGTGAGCTTCCTGCCCAGGTCAGCTGACATCTCCCATCCTTGTGCCCCCTGGAGGATGAGGATGCTGGTCCTTGTTCTCTTAACAGTGGACGTCTGCTCTCCTGCCCTGATGAACTGTACTGCTGGTACCTGTGCCTTGTTAGGTTGTGGTCTTCTCCTGGCCTGCTCTAGGATGTCTGCAATCACGCAGAGCACCTGGTCATGCCTCCACCTGTATCTCCCCTGGGCTAGAGCTGTTTGGCATCCTGCTAGTATGTGGGACAGGGTCCCCTTCTTCCCACACAGCCTGCAGTGTGGGTCGTCCCTCAGGCCCCACCTTGCCAAGTTCACTGGTGAGGGCAGTGTGTCTGTACACAGACCTTAGGAGAAAGCTCACACAGAATGGCTCCAGCCTCCAGAGTTCAGACCATGTGACCCTCCTGTTCGGGAGGTCCCATCTGGTCCATGTCCCCTGGGTGGCAAGTTCAACAGCCTTCGCCTTCCGCATCTCCTCCTCTTGGTGACGCACGTGACGCAGGAATGTTACAGTAAACATCCCCACTCTAACGCAAGTTACACACTATACACATCTGTTAACAGATGATGGAGGGCATGTCTGATGTAGGGGAGTGTTGAGTTAATTGGATGACGGATCAGTTACTGCCTGAAAAATGGAACAGTTCTCAACGCAAGCAATGGAGCCGTTGGAACTGACGAGCCCACAATGCTTCTTGAGAGAGCTCCAGCACTGACGGATATGTAGTGTGTCAGACAGCAGTAAGGGACAGATCCCAGACATCCCAAAATTAGCAGACTGGGTAGTCAGGTCTGGAGAAGGTCCGGGGGGAGGACCAGGAGGCCGGTAAGGCCAGGAGCAGAGGGTCAGGGGGAAGGCTGGGGAGAAGATCAGCAGGCCGGACCAAGAGGTGCAGAGGGTCCAATTACTTGGGACCGGGGCCTGTAGAAGACTCTAGCGGAGAAGTCAAAGGAACCACAGCTGGAGGAACCAGAGGGACCATAGCTGGGTCTGGCCAAGGAGCTAGAGGAGCAGTGTGGGCCAGAGCCGGAGAAGCGTCTGGTCGAGGAGCCAGAGCAAGTGCCTGGTGTGGTGCAGGAGCTGGAACTGGAGGAAGCAGAGGAGCTAGAGAAGCCAGAGCAGAGTCTGGGTGAGAAGCCAGGGCCGGCAGAGGAGCCGGTGTGTTCACTTCAGGTGCATGGGACGGCACTGAGTGTGGAGCAGGGACTGGAGTCAGATGCAGTGCTGGGACTCGTGTCAGGTGCGGAGCAGGGCTGCTGATACACCGAACTGGAACAGGAGAGCTGTGGGCAGCCAGAGCAAGAGCTGGAAGGCTGCTGACTGCCAGACAAGGACACTGGAATGCTCATTGCAAGACTCCTCCTCCTCAGTAGTCCACTCATTTCCCTCCTCTGTGGCCCATGCACTCATCATCCTCACTAACCCAGTCACTGGACCTGTGGTGCCTCTCTAGCCAGTGGTCCTCAGCCAGCCTGTCCTCACAGTCTGGCTCCCCCAGCCAGTTGCTGCCCTCACACCACGACCAGCTGGAGTATCGTGGGACACCACACTGGATGGCTGAGGATTATATTCTACATCCTATATCCTATATTCCACAAGCCCATGGAAATTGGATGTATAGTGTATACCCATTATTACTAATGATCATTGCTGTATACATAGATAGTGGAGAGGGTGCCTGCTTTCAGATTAATTTCCCCTTAATGCCTCAGGTCCAAATCTTTAAGCCAAAATCACCAGTGCTAAATGACCATTACTTAATATCCAGAATATGCACCCCAGTGGATAAATTGTGAGGTGTTTGTGGACAGCTGTAAGAACACATGGTTAACATAAAAGCTAGTGGTAAAAAATGAGTTGACAGAAATGCAATATATAAACAACTTGTTTAAACTTTAAGATAACCACACCTCTGGGCTTCATGATCTGGGGCCATACCAAGAAGAGGCCATACCTGGGTATCTCTGAATTGGCTTAATGGCACTGAACTAGCCCAAATGACAGCAATGAGGACACCATACAAGGAAACATGGTTTACGATTGTCCAGAGCCATGGGCATTACGAAGGTCAATCATAAGCATCTGCACGTTAGCCTGGCAAGCCATCCTATAATACTAAAATGTATAGTCTGACATCAATAGACAGACTGAACTCAATCGTGGACGGAACAATGCAGATATCTTTCAAACAGCTTCTACACACAATAGGATAACCTATAATCAATCGAGGAACGAACAACATGTAAACACCAAAAGGACCGTTATTTTTGGTGAAGCTCGCCCTTAACACATAGAGTTGTGATTGGTCGAACACCATTGCCGATCAAATTATGGCTTGCTACTAGACAAACTGGCTGAGCAAATCTATATGCCACCGCTAGAGTACGTCTAGATTTCTAGGCTATCTGTATGTAGCTTATACCCAATGGTATCAAGTACTGTATACTAGATGATATACATGGAATTAAGTGCGCAAGGCAGCATGGGTACTCCAAGGGAAGTCCCTCCCCGTTCTGTGATTGGATCCCAAAGGTAGGATTAGAGATCAGTCATGGACACCATGCTGATTCACATGGTGAAAGCGTGCAAGGCAGCATGGGTATTCCCTGGCTAATTCTACACATTTGCCTACATTTTTGCATTTATTTGGATGATAATGCTCCACAAATCCTCCAGTCCTGTCACTACCCATCTCCATCAATACCTCAGGCCAACATGAAACAACAAAAATGGCCAATTACCCCTGCAAAATGGATAGTTAAGGCATTATGTTGATTTTACATCATCTTTTTAGCATTTGGGAAAATCCAGGATAACAAACAAAATGTCAGAATAAACGTACATTTGACAAACTTTCAGGGTGGATATCATCTATTTGTGTTTAGTACACATGTTCAAGATTGTGAAAATACAAATGTTAGGGGGGAAATATCAATAGGGTGTATAGGGGAGGAGTTCCTGCCATTCAGATTAGGTAAAATATGTGATTTTTTTGTGTTTACTTAAGATGCTCTGCATCAAACAAGATCTAATCATTTGAGTCTTTGCCAAATCAATTCCCCGTGAAAAGACAAACATAAAATGGGGTGAATGATGGTTGTCGGATGTATAGTTCAGGAGTTATGTTGATTTAAAAGTTTTCATTTTTTACAGTGGAAAATCCAGGTCGGCCATAGAAGATGGTTAAAAAAATCATATATGGGACAAAAATTGGCTCTTGGGCCAACTAACTCCATTTACTAGACACCTTAAGGATTACAAAAAGCTAGGTTAAAAAAATATATCTTTCGGGTGCATGTGACCCCCCCTTCCTACTAGACACCACCATTCTCTGTAGTTGTTATAGAGATTGGGATCTTGTTTTATGACATGCCCAGACCAGGGGTGGCAACATTTTTAGACTGAGGGCCACAGTGATTTTGGCAAAGTAAAGCAGAGCACCAAACATTGGATGATTGCTAATAAACATTGTTACATTCTAATCAATTTGATGCAAATACAGAATACAGTAGGCCTACCTGCCTTTACCTTAAAAAAAAAAAAAAATGAAAAAAAAATAAAAAAAAATAAAAATATATATATATATATATATCTGTGATTTTGTGTGGAAGCAGAAACCAACTACCTCGGCTAGGGGGGTTTTGTGTGCTGTGCGGACCAGCCCCGGCTAAACATATAGCTCACATTTTCTGTTTACTCCTTTCCTAGACTGCTTTGTAAGAATATTCTGTCCACCAATGCAGGCAAATTAGCATGTTTTGTATTCAAGGGCCTGCCAATAGCTTATTTGTCACCTCTGAGACAACGTTTGTGGCAAAAAAAAAATAGTGTGTCCATTCTTTGCAAGATAGTCAAAGCAATTTTTCCTCTTCTTTGCTGCACTCATCTAGCAACCGCCTGGCCGTTTAGAATGTATTACTTTGGGCAGTGAGGAAGAGAATTATCCAAATTGTAATTTCACACATGCAGCAACATCTGTTGGATTGATTTTCAGGATCAAGTCAAATAAAGATGTTTTTTTCCCCTCCAAATTGGAAGGGCATTGCAGGGGCCAAATTGAAGTACTGTGTGAGCCAGATCTGGTCCCCTGGCCTAGAGACAGTGCTACACACTGTATTGTGAGCCAAATAAAATTCAATTGCATAACAAGTAAACCAGTGGGGCCTCGACTGAAAGTGAACTGAGAGACCACTGACTGCTCACCTCAGGAATCTCATCGTCCACACTGCAGGCCACATGGTACGGGGGGAACGGTTGAGTCCAGCCACTGCCCGTGCAGTTCCGACTAACAGTGCCTACAAGTGGAAAAAGGTTTCAGACAGAGATAGCTTCAGTTCTTTTTCCTCCCATCTCACAGAGTCTCCTGCAAGAGCTCACATACCCTTCACTGCCCCCCTCCCATTACCCCCCCCCCCCCCACAGCCACACACACACCCCCCCACACACACACACACACACACACACACACACACACACACACACGCACACACGTATACAAATAAGCCTGGAACCTCTGTCTGTCACCTGAGGGAGAGGGTTTTGTCGGTTCAGTCTGTAAGGTGAAAGCCTGCATTTTTTCCTTCCCCTTTTTGTTCTCTTTGTATGTCTTAGCCTCTGTGTTTCAGCCCTTTTCACGGCATTACAAAGGCAGTAAATGGACCTCACCCGCTTCCATTTGCATCACGGCGGTTGCTATGGATTTGGTGATTTTCAAGCAGCTGGTCTGGGGGTCTGAGCCGTTTGAACCTGGGCTGGAGTGCACAATAGACATTCCCAGGCAGGGCTAACAGCAAACATCTCTAAATCGAATTGCTTCCATTGTTTTTCTTAACCATTTCTTATATGAATCAGCATTAATTGGTGAGTACTTCTCGAAGTGCGCTTCCTTTTTTTTTCTTTGCACATCATTTATCTTGTTAATTAAAGTGAATCATAAATGACTCCAGGGGTGTGGGAAGCGTTTCCTGTGTCAGTGACTGCACTGTATAATTAAATGCACTCAAACAATGAGAATATCATGAACCATTAATCTAAACATTGATATGGGAGAACTAAGTCATTGTACCGCTACTGCCATGCCATCTCTCCTATTTTTACATTTGCCATTTAAATATTTGCAATGCGAAAATATTAATATTCAGGTCATTTAATATTACAGATCTCAAGCTCATTAGTTGATTGTTGACCATATGGTCTGATGAGATCCATCATTAAACATCTTGTGGGTAATCTTAGTTATTGTCTTTTCATATTGAATGATAGTTTACCTTGGTCTTTCATCATCTTGAGTATCCCTTAAGTAAAGAGTTTAAAACTGCACTGGTATGAGGGAGTTAGGGTATAGGGAATAGGGTAAAGGTAATTCCTTTTAGGCTGTGCTGCCTGGAAGGTGCCACTGGGGACAAAAAACACCATTGTGCAAAGTATACACATGGTCAAAATCCCACACTGAATCTTATACAGGGGCTGGACATACTAAAGGTAAGGTGAAGGTACAGAAAGTCCCAAGTGCTTGAGTGCCCACCTGTACTGTTCTTGAAGAGAGAGAAAACTGCTGGGCAGGGCACCTCGACTGTCTCTCCAACCACTGCGGCGTGCCAACAAGACACGCTATCCCACTCTGGCTGACAGCCTTTACAGACAGAGAAGAGAAGAGAGAAAGAGAAATGCCATTACAACTGACTGGCAGGTTGTCAAAAGGACATATTTAATGAATGCTGTGGGTCCAAAGGAAAAAAAAAAACTTAACGCAGAGGATTGAATGACAACTGTACACTCGTTCTGTTGTAGAGCAAGTTGCTAGACTTTCTGTTAAAAGAAAGGTGAGCTATTTCTGTCTGTCAAAAGGGCTGTCATTACAGGCTCCTGCTATCAAAAATCCCACCCACACCTTCAAACACACAGAAATGAAGAAGGGAATGAGAGATGAGCAGAGCTCAAAAGAGAGGAGGAACACTGGGTAAAAGTAAAGAAGAGAGAGAGAGAGATGGAAACAGCGAGAGAAAGAGAGTCAGAGAGATAAAGAGAAAGAAAGAAAAGATAATGATAAGAGCATGGAGAAAATACATTTTAATTAACATGACTGAGGATTCTTTCATCATACACCAATTCATTGATGAATGACACATAATAACGGATGAACCCACATGCCTCAATAGACTTGTTTCACACCTCAACATTCCGAGGTTCTAAAAGCATTCCATGGTAGTAAACTGAACATTCTATCATTGAAATGCATTGATTTATGCATCTTTCTGACTTGAAAAAAATGGGTAATAACATTTAAAATAAGTCTAAATTCACTTTCTTTCAAATAATACACATTTGAAGCACACAAATTTGGAGGTCCCGAGTAGATAAAAGTGGTTTTACATTTATGTGCATGAAGCTTCAAACTATTGAACCTCCCAATTTGTGTGCTTCAAATGTGTATTATTTGAAGGAAAGTGAATTTAAACATGTTTGAAATGTTATTACCCATTTTTCAAGTCAGGAAGAGGCATAAATCAATGCATTTCAATGATAGAATGTTCAGTTACTACCATGGAATGTCGGAATGTTCAGGTGTGAAACAAGTCTATAAAGTGCAATTGTGACTTCTGATAACATGCTTTCATTTGTTGCACATACTGTAATGTTAAACCACCTAACTGAACTAAACTAGTTTCAATTTAAATTCATCATGTTGGAAGGAAAATAAGGCATCTGTCTTACCAATTTCAACATAAGCAATTTTCTAGACTGGTAAGACATCAGTGTCAATTAATTGAATTACTGAAATGTGCTTACACAGGGGGAAAAAACATTTCAACAAAGAGGTATGTAGAAAATGTAGATCACAGAGAATGTCACAATGAGGCTTGTGACAGATTAGACAGTTTTGCTATGACTGATTAGCTCAGTCTGAGGATCAATTTAGTCTGGATACTTGGCCATCATCCTCCACTTCCCTGAGATGGAATCAACATCAACATCGATCAAAATGCATCTATGTGCCACTGGACAGACCAATTAGACCAATGATTCCAATGATGCTTCCACAGATGAAACGGGCATGTCAGGGAAACAAGGTAAAATTGAAATAGGTCTCGTGGCAAAACTGAGCTGAAGAACGTAACCCAATCAAGCTCACAAATCAATATTTTTCAACCCGGCTATTGGCCGACATTAAACACTCCCATGTTCTTTCAAATGTACAATGCCCCCACATTCACATTAAATTCTTAACGCCACACGAGGAAGGATTTAAGATTTCATGTACAAACCAAACAATAACAAGCAACTGTAGTCAGGCTTGCTGGAATGGTTGGAGTTGAGTTGGGAGTATTCGTTTGCCACAGTGACAGAAAGAAACAGAAAGGTCTTGAATACAAATCAGCTCACTTCCAGCGCTAGGTCCAATCTACACTCTATAGAAGGAAAAGCACTTGGGGTTCCCAGATGACTTGATGCACTCCTTTTTTATGACTTTCACATCAATACTTTTCTAGTTAATTGAAGAGGTCTAAGCCAAGTCTCCCTCACAGACTCTTAGGAGGGTAGCAGCTCTTGCCCTGGTCATGGCCACTGCCCAGTGCGCCACTGTGATAACTTAATGGGGGTCAGAGGGACATCTCAGCCTGAATCGTAATTAAGTGTTCCCTTTCAGAAGGGTGCTTAAGAATCCTGACACAAAACATCTTCAAAAACACCGCCCAACACAGAGATACACACTCCTGTTTCTTGTTGTTGTGGCTGGCAAAAAAAGAGCCAAGAAAAAGTCAAAAGGAAACAAGAACAACAAAAAAACATACAGACAATACAAAACTCTAACTAACATCTAGACAATTCAATGCTTAGGCACTTTTGAGTGTTTAGGGTGAAAGGAGCGCTCTACTCCCTATATTGTTACGTCTTTGGGTGCTGGTTTAGGTTAGGACATGCATTAAGACATAAAAAACCGCACTCTCTGTATATCTTTTTGCATGCTTATTGGAACATGTCCGCAAGTATGCGTTTCGGCACTAGGCCATCATCAGCTAATCAGCTTAATGCACTTTTGAGTGTGTCACTACAGTTGGTTCTTTACATTCTGCCGTTGTGTCTTGGTCATATTTGGATATTTTCATACCTACTGTACAGGTACAGTACATATGCATATGCATACTATCAGCACAGAGAGATGTAACAGTAGGGTTGCAATAAAGAAGATGATGACAAACACTGTGCATCTCCGTTGAAAATGTCATCCAATAATTTAATATGTGCTCTGGTCTAATCCACACACCCAATTTCATCTGCGCTGTAAAGCCTTCAATCGCTGCATATCAAACTGTTAATCACAGTGTCTGAACTCATAAACCACTGTGGCCAATCTAAAAGTTGAGCACAGGGATGGAAATAATCTCTCATTCTGATCTCTCACAAGAGAATGTCATAGCTGGTGATGGTTCACACCACACACAGGTCTCGAACCCGCCACTCAACCAGCAAAAAGAAACCCATAGCATGGGAGTTGAATGCTCTAACCACGGAGCTAAAAGCCCAGGCTCCAAGCTCAGCGGTTAGAAACGCCCATTAAGGAATTGAGTTGTGAGGATTTACACATACTGCCACCAGCTAGCCGAGCTAGTTAGCATTCGTTACATGTACAAGCTTGGAAGAAAGATTTATGGTAGATATGCTTCATTTAGAAGGCTTTTCTGCTTGATAGAAAACTCAAATCTGTTTCAGTAAGAAATGAATTCCTTCTGTTCACCCATTTACGTTTATGCTGCTACAAAGTCCGACAAGCAAGGTAAGGTATCCCCCTGTATGTCAAGAACAGTGTAGGGAGTAGATGCTCTTGCTCAAGGAAAGTTGGACAGGGTCAACGAGAAAAGGATTTGAGTCTGCAACCCGACTCTAAATGCTGTGCTAACTGTTGCCTGTTGACCCCAGTTTTTAAATTTAAGAGGAGCCTTGTACTGGTGCAGATAAGCCATTATGCAATTATGGTAATGCTTTTTAAAATCTTACTCCTTGGGGTTTCTTCCCCACACTTGGAAGAAGTGGCTCCATTCCACTCACACACACCAGTCAGATTTTTTTTGTACAAAATTCAGTGGAAGAGTCTACTATGGACCAAAGACAGAACTCGTTTAATTTTTGGAGTGGGTCAAAATCCCAGGACTTTTTTCGATAACATTACGAGATCAGACATACGGCCATGGCTTTCTGAGTGCCCTTCAAGTTAATCTAGCTCTATCTCTTCCTTTTAACTTGGCCATCCCCCTAGACAGTTGAACCCCAAGCAGATCCTTGAGACTTGATGTGTCCTGTCACACTAGCTGCCCCTGAGACCTGGCATGTCTTCTGACCGGTTGAGCTGTCAGAAAATTGGATTTTTTTGACTTCTGCCTATCTCCTCCAAACCTTCTCTTCCACTTCTCATCTCTCCTTCTTTCTGTGTTCCAATCTCTCCATAGACTTCTCTCTCAGATGTGTCTTCCAGTGCTATTCTCTAATCTCTTTTTCAAGTAGGCCTGTCGAGGGCAGCTGGGCTCCCCGGAGCAGTTGGATTTTTCCATCCTTAGAGGGGAGGTTCTCTTTCTTCTCTTGTCATTGGCACCTTGGACTTGCACTTTGGAGAAGGATATGGGGTGGTGTGTGGGGTGTGGGGAGGAGGTGGAAGATTTTGTTCATGTGAAGTGGTGACTATGGCTGAAGTGAGTTAAAAATTCACTTAGAAACTGAGTTTAAGTGGAAACCTGTGAGGGGTGTGAAAGTGTGTGTGTGTGTGTGTGTGTGTGTGGATGTGTGTCTCGTGTGTGTGTGTGTGTGTGTGTGTGTGTGTGTGTGTGTGTGTGTGTGTGTGTGTGTGTGTGTGTGTGTGTGTGTGTGTGTGTGTGAGTGTGTGTGTGTGTGTGTGAGTGTGTGTGTATGTGTTTGTGTACTGTATATGTGTGGGTGAGTGTATGTGTATATATGAGAGAATGTAGAGAGACATACCCGTGGAAGAAGAGTTCCCATATTCTTCAATCTGTCTGAGGCAGCGTCTCTCCTCCTGCTCCAGCTGGTAGATGTATTCACACTCAGGGTGGAGTCCTGCAGACACCTGCAGAGGACATGAGAGACGGACAGAGAGAGAGAGAGAGAGAGAGAGAGAGGGGGGGGGGGGAGGGAGAGAGAGAGAGTCAGTATGGCAAAGTAGGAATGTTAAAAGCAACCTCCAAAAATTGTCTATAAGCAGAAGAGAGAGATTCAAATAAAAATGAATAAAGGCTCAGTTGCAAGTGCAAAGTAAGTCTGAAAAAACGAGGGAATGACACAGCATGGGCACACAAGGGACAAAGGAGTGACAATAAAGGATAACTTCCCCTGTCAGCAATCAATGGAGCAGAAAGCGACAGACAAAGAGTCACCACCTTCAGTAAAAAGAACTTGACATGCTTGAATTGAACTAGCCTTGTAAAAAAAAAGAGTCCCTTGTTCAACGCTTTGCTTCGTATAAAGGGGCTGGACTTTAGGGTATTGCAGGCATTGCATCTCAACCTACAGAAAGTCATTTCAGGGAGGTGTTGTTGTCGCTGCATCTTTCGGCTACTTTCGGGTCCCAAGGTCAGAACCACACCAAGGTCAGGTTCTCTCCACAAGCACCTGCTTGTTGGGCCTGAATGCTTATCCAAACTGCATATGACCAAGTGACTGTAGTGAAGTATGGCATGCTCCCTGTACACAAGAGAGCAGTTAAACACAAACACTCTATTGTATCACATTTCTCAGTCAGTACATCGAGTGAAGAGAGAGGAAGAAGAGAGCAGTAGATAGAAAGTACAACAAGGGCAAACTGACAAACTTCCCTGTACAGCATTTCCCACGGGGGCATCCAGCTGAGGCATTCTAGATGAGTGATCAAGCTCATTTGTCACTGATCCATGCTTGTGTTGCATGTGGTGAAGTCGCGGTGTGAGCCAGATGACTGACACCCTCATGGAGGTGTAGTGACCCAGTAAGTGTGGACACTGATTGGCAGTAACAGTCAATGGTGGGTGGCACTGCTGTGAATGGTGTTGGGCAATTGCAGCCAAAGCATCATCTGTCTCCATCAGCTGTGCTGTCAGTGGCAATAGAGTGTGTGTGTGTGTGTGTGTGTGTGTGTGTGTGTGTGTGCGTGCGTATAAGGAATTTTTCTTAACCCTGAAGACTTATTTGCTTGCCACCTTAGGGGGTACTGCTAGCTGAAGGGAATTACTGTATAACATAATCTTTCTTATAATGACTTGTACTTTCATTTGGGGAAATAGTGGGTTATATTTCATATCTGATTATTGTAATAAAACAATGCACACACACACACACACTCACACACACAGAAAAAAAGAAAGATAAAGGATGAATTTGAAGAGAGAGAGTGACAAAGACAGGGAAAGAGCGAAAGAAAGAGCGAAGAAAGAAAGAAAGATAGAAGATGCAGGGAGGGAGGAAGACAAATAGACCATTTACTCTTTGAGACGGACCTAACTCTATCAGGCTTTCAGAGATACCTGCCTGTCAGTCTGAATGGCTGTGGATGAGACAGAGGCATAAATCTGGGTGTCCACCCCTGAGCTGCTGTGTCTCCCACAGAGCTCCCATCCACACCCATCTGTTAGTCTTCATGTCGCCTCTCCTTTCTCCATGCACTGCTCTCCCAGTCCAGCTCTCAGTCTTCCTGATAGATAGCCAATCTGCTCTTGCCAGATGCCACTCTAGTTTTGGCACCGAACCACCCCATACTCCTGCACACACACACACACACACACACACACACACACACACACACACACACACACACACACACACACACACACACACACACACACACACACACACACACAGCCTACAACTACATTTATCCTCCCCTCAGAGAAATGATTGTGAGCTTGAATACTAGGCCACAGACTCCTATTTGAAAGAATGACAACAATGCCATGGACACATGGAGTTGGGAATAAAAGGTTCTCTCCAAGGAATGCTAGCCGCCAAAAGCGGGAAGGACATGAATAGCGAAAGAAAGACACAAGAAAGGATGTCAGAAGAAATAATGGAGGTGCAATTATCACTCTAGTGAAACATACAGGATGTTTTCATACAGGAAAGGAGTTGAATTGGATGGTAGAATGGGGAGAGAGAGAGAGAGAGATAGAGAGAGAGAGAGAGAGAGAGAGAGAGAGAGAGAGAGAGAGAGAGAGAGAGAGAGATAAAGAGAGAGATGAATGCAACCAAATATGGGTTAACATCTGATGTACTGTAGATGAAAGCAGACCTAATGGATGGAGGAGATAATCACCGGTGATTATAATGAATCAGAGGAGAAATGCAAAATGTGTTGTTTACTTGCACCCATTTGCCCATCACATGTGCGTTTCAATCCGTTCTGATCTTTTCCCTTTTTGCACTGAAGTAGGCCTATCACTGTTTTGGCATCAAAGACGTCCTTCTTTTATTGGTGCCTTGGGTCGAATGAGTCAGTGGGGCATGGCAGTTCAAGCTATGAGATAAATTAAAATGTCTGGAGAGTGCTGATTCTCTTCATTCTCAATGCTGGACGTGATGACTGCGGAACGGGACAAAAATAGCAATTCATTAATTATTAAACCCATGACACACCAAGAAAAAGAAAAAGAATAGACAGACTGTTTAAGTATGTATGTCTGTCCATGTGTTCATATATAGTCTGTTTCTTTGGAATTATGTAAGAATAAGATATAAGGGCAGTGTGCGTGTGTGTGTGTGTGTGTGTGTGTGTGTGTGTGAGTGTGTGTGTGTGTCTGTGTGTGTCTGTGTGTGTACGGGTGTGAGTGGTTGTGCACAGGTTCACATAGTGAGTGTGTCAGTTTGTGTTTATATGGTGTGTATATTATTGTGTGTGTGTGTGCGTGTGTGTGTGTGTGTGTGTGTGTGTGTGTTTGTGTGTGTGTGTCTATGTGTCTGTGTGTACATTAGAAGGTGGAAAAGTGTTTGAGGAGAACGAAAGGAAGCAGTAATAAAACTGAAGAGAGAAAGCGAGGGATTAGTGAAGAGTGAACTCCCAGGGGTCCAGAGAACTCTGGAGACCTCCTCTCCACTTCCCACACTTGACTGCAGTTCATTAAGCATTAGCCAATCAGTATTCACACCCTACACTGCATTCAAGAAACATATGCAGAGGACACAGTCGCTTGGAAGGGGGGAGAAAAAGACATGCAGAGAAAAAGAGATGAAAGGAGGAATCAAATGGTAGAAAGCATATGGAAATCACCTGACTCAGTCCCCTCAAACAGCCCCCATCATCACAGGAGAGAAGAGAGGAAGAGGAAGAGCGAGAGAGAGAGAGAGAGAGAGAGAGAGAGAGAGAGAGAGAGAGAGAGAGAGAGAGAGAGACAAAAAAGAACATGAGTTTGACCCTTAAAAGGCATTTTCCATCTCCCTTATTCCTTTTTTGTGATGTGCAGTTTTGGCCAAGTTCACCTGAATCTGTTTTCTGAGAGGATGATGCAAGATATGCTGAAGCACTTCAAAATAAATTTATGGGGAAAAATGGCTTTGGCTGAAAGCACCGGAGGCCCTGGGAGTCTGGCTAGGTGGGGGGCCAATGTGTCTGGCCAGGGAGATTGACTCCAGTAGGGCAGGATTTCAAGCCGTTTTGGGAGTGTAGGGCATGATAACATATAGCCTACTCTCAGGATTGTAACATTGCCACCAGAACTCCTGTAAAAATGTGATTGAATTTTTAAAAAACCTTCAATGCTGAAGGATTAGCTTTGTTGGAGGACAATAGAGTATGGTGTGCTTGCTGTAACCTCTCAAGCCAATAAAGGACAGCTACAGGGATCTATTAATAATTCTTTTTCAGTCCTTTCATGCTGAGCTTTTTTTTCATAAAGAGAAATGCCTTTGAGCTGCTGCGAATATTGTTATAAATGATGAAACTTGATTTTGAGTGACACAATTTTCTTTGCTTATACTTTCTTAATCTGCTGAACTATTAAATAAAAACTATGGACAAAGTTTCCATGTATTTAAACAATATTATTGGGATATACTGTTCTATATCAGTTTTGGACCTGAGAGACATTACTTGGCCAGGCCCCTTAACTAATATTAATAATTCGTCATTAATTTATCCAAGGACCAATGCCAAATGACTTCATAACCCTTAAACAGGCTAACTAAAATCAGCTCCACTTGAGGATATTAGCCAGAAGGAGCTAAGATATGTACTTAATGAACATTTCAAAGTGGCAGGCCAAAGACTGCAAGGCAATTACAGGCACCTGGGCTTCCAAGCACAGGTAGAAGTCACTGATATGCACTTATCACTTCCTCTCATCACAATTATGCTGTTCCCTTCTTGTGATTATACAATCTCTCTCTCTCTCTCTCTCTCTCTCTCTCTCTCTCTCTCTCTCTCTCTCTCTCTCTCTCTCTCTCCTGTCTTGTCTCTGTGCTCTGGCTGCAATCTGTCTCCGTCCTCGTTTCTATCTCTCCCTCACTCCTCATGTTACAAGGTTTTAATTGTGCTCGTTTTAAGCTCTGCGTTCTACCTGCTGGCTCTGACACCTTCCCCCATTTGCCAGTACACCCATCCAATTACAGCACCCCCCACCCCCCACCCCCCCAATCCGCTCTCTCTCCTCTCTCTCTCTCTGTCTTACACTCACACACAGAGGGAGAGTCTCTATCTCTCTCTCTCTCACACACACACACACACACACACACACACACACACACACAGCCCATATCTTATTCCTCCATAATTCCTGCCTCTTAATTGAGCTCCATTTTTCCCCCCTAGGTGATTTTTGACACCCGGTGATTTGGGAGAATCAAACAGGCTTGTAGCACATGTTCCAACAGCAGGGCACTAAAAACCTCCGCTCTGGTAGAGGTGAGCTGGGTATGCGCAGGTTTCAGTGGGGGATAAACTCTGCTGTCACTTTGTTGGCCAGTGGGTGTACTGTGTAGGCAAAAGCTTTTCCTTCATCCAACGTACTTTAGGTCTTTACATAAGTGGAACTTAAGGGGAGGGGAGGGGACGTGTGTGTGTGTGTGTGTGTGGGGTGGGGGGTGGATGTGGGCTATATGGGCTTCCAAATTTGAGTGCACACTGAGACATTGTGAAAGTCACTCCAAAGTACAGCTTCTTTTTTTTAACATTATATAAAACAGGGATATCACCTAGTACTATGAAAACAATTGAAAACAATCAGAGACATCTGTCTCAGTGTTCCATTTACCAAATTACCTACAGATTTCATACCCATAACTAAACACTGGGGAACTGGGGAAAGAAATTCTGAATTGGCTTAGACCACTTTAACTAGCATCTTTCATAATCTAGTTTCGTATCCATCAATACCGCAATGGAATATTATTCCAGGAGTCCAAAACAGTGCTTAGTGCAGGCTGAAATGCATGGAGTTAAGCTCTTGCACCTGGGAGAAAGCATTTCTATTGTAACATTATAATAGCTGTGGATGCCAGAAAGAAAGAAAAATACTTATAGCTGGATTTTTTTTCACCCTTATCTACTCCCCCACCCTCCCAACTCATCTCTTACCCATCCAACCACTTTCCAGATTGAGCTTCACATCCATGCATCGAGCAGAGCAAGGACATATTGTATGTCTGCTCACAACACTTCTCGGTAGAAATACTCCAG
>JAODXP020000333.1:0-18315 GCA_027497455.2 Sardinella longiceps | reverse complement strand
GCTCACCTGTGTAGCAGAGGAAGTTGAGCTGCTCCATGCAGGGCCTGTGGCTCCACTGAAACTCCCCCATGCTGGCTGCTGCTGCAGCTCCACAGGAACTGGGGTGGTGAACCTGGTCCTGAAGACTCCTTCTCTCCCAGCTGCTGTGCTCCATCTCCTCCCCGTTTATCCAGTACCAGACACTGGAGAGCATCCTGCGCCGGAGGCCCAGCCACACATGTGCAGTTTGGGCCCCATGGAGCAGCAGAGCTTCCCCCACCTCCAGCTGCTCCTCTGGGTTACGCAGGCTGGCCAGGTCCCTGTAGAGGCTCCGGCAGTGGAGCAGGGCGTCAAACCAGTTGAGTTGTTGACGGACCAGCACCATGGTGCGGCCACTGATGAGGAACGTGATAGGGGGACTAGGGGTGGGAGTGGGGGGATCTGGATGGGAAAGAGAGAGCCATGGTTGCCATTTCAGAGGCCTCAGCCAAATTGTCAACCATTTTAAAGGGGTCATGGAATGAGATTCCATTTTGCCTTGTCTTTGTTGAGTTTGGAATGATTGCGTAGGTCAACAGAGCTGTCAGGAATATGAAACATGGTTGTGCCCTCCTTCATGTTAAAGGTCCCATATTATGCTTTTTTTTTTTTTAAAGCTAACGTTTTTAGCTCTGATGTTCAGAACAGGCTGTTTCTCATAATTAGACACCTGCAGCGAACACATTGAATATTTCCCCTGTAGCCTATGGCAGACCACTCCAAATTAGTCAATTGATCATTTTCATTGTTCTCAGCTGCAATTCTTTTTGTAATTATCCATTCTCATTGCCCTCAGCTGCTTATGTGGCTGCCAATCTTGTGGGACCCCAGCCACCTTACCCTGAGACATACGTAGTTAGGAAAATTCTATACAGGTGGTTGAAGCACACACTAGCGGGACAGTTACTAACAGCGTAAATTGTCTATTTTAACTATTTTTATCAAAGTTAAAGTGTGTGTAAAGGCAGTATAGACCCAAGAAACACATTCAAAAGCCATAAAAAATTATTTTTTATAATAAGGGCCCTTTAAGCTTTATTTTAGCCACTAAAGTATGGGCTATGATGTCATATTGCAAAATCAACTTTAGGTCAGTGGTTAGTAAAGCTGGTCCTATTTAGCCAACACAGTTGCATTTGAAATTATTTCATTTTCCTTTGCCCCAATTCAGTTAACATTTAGCCTGGGCCCGCCCATATTTCCTGTCGCTGAATTGTGAAATTTTGCGATCAAGTCTGGTCACGTTAGGTAGGCCTGTTAACATTAGCAACTGTACTAGAATCACGTCTTTCTTTTTCTTTTTTTTACCAAGAGCACTTGGTGATCTTGAACAACAGGGCTATGGTTATTAGCAATCCTTAAGATCACTTTGAAGGACTGATCTTCTGAATTTGTTGGGCAAGAGGAACTGATGATTCTACTGTAGCCTACTTAATGTCTGTAATTGATTTGTGAAAAAGAGCTCACCTTCAAGTTGATCAAACACCTGTACTTCAGCCAAGGCCAACTGTTTACCTTCCCCTAGGATGAAAATACTGACATATTGCCCCTCCATCCCATTACAGTGGAAGGTGGAAGCTTCTCCAAGAGGAATTTCTTCAACCTCAGCACAACTGGGAAATCAGGAGTGGGGTGGGGGGGGGGTTGTGGAATGGGGGCATAGGTGATGAAGAGCAGATACAGATGTTACCAAATAGGCTTTCTTAGGAATATATTATGATGAGAGAAATTAGCAATTATTATACATTTGCAATTATAGGATTTGTCATATTCACTGTAAAATGTATGCAAAGCAAGGATATGCCTGTTATTAAACTTGTGATATTTATTACCTCCGCCAAGGAGGTTATGTTTTGCTTGGTGTGTGTGTGTGTGTGTGTGTGTGTGTGTGTGTGTGTGTGTGTGTGTGTGTGTGTGTGTGTGTGTGTGTGTGTGTGTGAGCAACATAACTCGAAAATTACTGCACGGATTTGGATGAAATTTTCGGACAACGTGTGTATGAGGACAAGTAAGAACTGATTCTATTGTGGTGGCGATTGGTGATCCAGAACACCATCTGTGACCACATTATCTTGGCGGAGGTCTGCACTCTCTGAGCGCTTTTCTAATTAATAAGCAATCATAAAGGTTTACGTAGGCATCCCACTGCTGGTGACTCCAACGTTGATCCGAGCCCCATTGATCATGTCTGAACAGCAGTCTTTCCTGCTGGTGATGCTCACAGCCTCCACCCTGTAAACTCTCTGCAGGTCCACTCTCCATGTTGGGGTCGTCTGCACTTGGCTCAGAGCAAAGGTGTCTGGATCTCCATCGATAGCCAGCTCAGAGTCATGGCTGGGCTCAGTAGATGTGAGTCTTGTTGGTTTTCCACTTGCTATGTTTTCTATAGAAATTATCAGTGGTTTAGATTGCCTTAAAATGAACACATAAATCATAAATATAAATGCAATGGATGGTGATGTCCTTAAATATCGAGTGCTGAGAACTTAAAGGGTTTAAGTGATATTTTGGTCAATATTGTGTGATCAGGGGGCGGAGTAGCTAAGTGGGCTAAACTGTTGTACTAGCCTACTACTCTGGGTTTGAGTCCGGCCTAAGGTAATTTCCCGATCATTCCCCATCTCTCTCACCCACTTGTTTCATGTCCACCTCTATACTGTCCTATCTGATTTTAAAGGCAAGAGCCCCCAAATTATTGTGCCATTCATCTGTGTAGATAAATGTGCTTTAAAAGGTAAAATCAGTACAGAATGTAGCAGAGGAGCAAACCGTAGTGATTTTTGTTCTACCTCTCAGAGTTGGTGAAAATTCACTTATGCTCTCTAGGTTCTCAGGCCCAATATGTATGTTAAAGGCTTATCATTCTCTTTACCTTTTGCGTCAACTGAATTGACTGCCACAACCAGGGTGCCTGAAAAACAAGGTTTTGTGTGAGCTCCCATGTGCTCTCTCTCTCTCTCTCTCTCTCTCTCTCTCTCTCTCTCTCTCTCTCAAATTCAAATTCAAATGGTGCTTTATTAGCATGACTGCAATTACAGTATTGCCAAAGCCAGCAATTGATACAAGTATCAATTATAACAATAACATAACATACAAATGATGGGTACATCAATAGGAATATACGTAGTATGCATTGATGTGAATTGTGTGCATGGATGAGTGTGTGCGTGTGTGTGCAGTGCACGCACGTGTAAGTGCATGCGTGCGTGTGTGTGTGTGTGTGTGTGTATGTGAGTGTGCGTGTGTAAGCACGTGTCTAGTCTATAGACACAACTTACAACGGCACACCTAAACTCTTACTCTAAGCTAGGTCGAGTCCCTCAGGTCATGACACTTTAGGACATATTGTGCTGCTAAGGTGGCAGAAGGCTCCTCTCCGAGCAGTATGGTCATTTTTTCACAGTTTTTAAGATCTTTGAAATTTGATATAGATTGCTGGAGTCTGGTGAAGTAGCTCTCTCTTAAAGTGTCATATTTTGAGCAGTGTAGAAGGAAGTGCTCCTCTGTCTCAACCTCCTCTGCCTGGCAGTGACCACATAGTCTTTGTTCTCTGGGCAGCCAGGTTTTCCTGTGCCTGCCTGTTTCCACGGCTAGGCTGTGGTCACTGAGCCTGTACTTGGTCAGGATTTGCCTCTGCTTCGTATCTCTGACAGAGATGAGATACCCAGCCAATTCATATTCTCTTTTTAGGATCAGATAGGAATTCATTCTACTTTGGTTGATAATTTGGTTTTCCCAATGTTGTAAATAGGCTTCTTTGGCTTGATTCATTATGTTTTTGACACCAATGGATGTTTGGGAAGCAGAGCTGGACTGAGCTTGATGTGTGTTAGATTTTGTTAGTGGATTAGTTAGCTTCAGTACCAGCTGGCATAGAGAACTCTTTTCAGGGTTCATTTCTTGGGTTTTCAGTGCCTCAAATTGGAGGGTGTTTTTGGGACTGCTGTTTAGGTGCATCCCGAATTTGAACACTCTTTTTTTGAACAGGTATAGCCAATGGGAACCTACCTAATTCTGCTCTACATGCATTGTTTGGTGTTTTTGATTGAACTTTTAAGATGGATCGGCAAAATTCTGCATGTAGAGCTTCGGTTGGATGCTTGTCCCATTTAGTGTAGTCATGCATACCAAGTGGACCCCATACCTCACTTCCATACAGCGCAATGGGCTGGATTATGCTGTCAAATATTTTGCACCAGATTGTAATTGGGATGTTAATATTGTAGAATTTTCTTTTTATAGCATAGAGGGCTCTGCGGGCCTTTTCTTTTAATGCATTCACAGCCGGGTTGAAACTTCCGGATGCAGTAATTACCAGACCAAGGTAAGTGTACTGCATTGTGTGCTCTAGGACGGTGCTACCTAGGCTAAATCTGTATCTGTTTTCCTGACACCTGGGTTTCTTTTGAAAAATCATAACTTTGGTCTTGGTTGGGTTTACTGCCAGGGCCCAGGACTGGCAATACTGCTCCAGCTGTCTCTCTCTCTCTCACACACACACACACGCACGCACGCACGCACACACACACACATGCTTCATTTGCAGTCTATTTGTTTGCAGTAGGTCACCGCATCACTTTGCATTTTGACTTATTACTAAAAGTCATATTCAGATGTAGGCAAATGCATCAAGCCCAACTTGATCCTCTAAAAACAAATGTATCCAATAACAGTAACAAAATATCAATATATCACCTTTACGAGTGTCAGATTTGTGAAAGTTGGCTGAAATGGTTTAACTTTGTGAAATGGCCTACTGAAAGTGTTTCAGTAATCCATAGTTAGAAATTAGTTAGTCTAATATCATGTACTGTGACATTGCAATTCCCAGAATCCATGTCAACAATTTCCCAGTAAACACATATTAATCTTTACTGAATGTAATCTTACTCTCAGTTGTGCACGTTGACTTTTATATCCCTTCAGATGGAGGTAAAAAAGCTGAGTTGAGCACCCAGCTAAATTTTCAGAAGGGGTTTGCCCAAGTTGCAACTCACTAACAGTTAAGATTACAGCAACACTGTGTTGATGTTCATTGGCCTCATTCACTAATATCTTCTTAAGAATTTTCTTAAATTTGTTCTTCAGGTCCCATTTAAATACCTACAAGTATGTTGGTGAATAGAAATCTTTTTAAAAACTGTGTAAATGGGATTTAACAAACTTCCTCGTAAGAATGTTTGATGAATGAGGCTCATTGTCTGTCAACTTGTCCTCCATTACTTTAATCAAAATAATAATAAAAAAAATATATGGTGGTTCATTGCTGAATTGCAAACAATACCTCAATACCAAATTTCACAAAATATTGACTCAGTGATTTGACTTTGATTTCTACAGTATCATGCTTCTTTAGTTCATCTTTAGTCAAAGTTCATCCAAAAAATAGAAGACGTCTGTAATGGCTAAAGCTAAATTTTCCTTTTTTTCAATGGCCTTATGAGTTTATTAGTGTCATGAAGATAAAAAAAAAACATTTTTACATTTTTTATCTTAAAACGTTTTCTGATTACATAATAGCGTAAATTGTGTGATAGAAATGCAATTTTCATAAATAGTTCTACTTGTCAGCTGCTTACCTATGAGTACGTAGAGGAAGGTGAAGGTGTCCATCTGTCGCATGGATATTATAGAAGTAAAGAGCTAAAGAAAAATCATAGATACAAGAATCAAGTCATTTCATTTTTCTCGGGAATTAGCCATAGTTGTACACAGTGTGTAAAATGTGTAAATCAGTACAACACTGATGAGAGGACTTGAAAAGTCAGGGAATATAATGATGTAAGGAAATGATTCTAGTCCTTACCCAGCTGTGAGTCCTGGTAAGCCAAAGCTAGGATCCCAAGTGACACTGCTGGGAGTGATGTGATGGTGGCACTGTAGGTGTTGTTCCGCTAAGGTGAGATAATGGTATTCAGGTGTCTGTCACTTGCCTTCCTGGAAAGTGCCGGCTCTATGAAATGACATCTGCACTACATTACAGTAGTGGTCATAACTCTCTCTCTCTCTCTCTCTCTGTGTGTGTGTGTGTGTGTGTGTGTGTGTGTGTGTGTGTGTGTGTGTGTGTGTGTGTGTTTTGAGGATAATGCTTGATATTACAGTAGTGGGTATAACTCTTATGTGTAGCACAGTAGCATCCACTCAGGGAGAGGTTGCAGAGGTAGTGGGAGGTTTTGTACATTTGACCCACTATAAGATGAGGGCAAACCTGTGGTTAAAGATAAAATCATTTTTTTCAATTAGAAACAAACAAACAAAACCAACACCAAATATATATATTTTCTATTGCCTTTGTGTGTGTGTGTGTGTGTGTGTGTGTTAAGGATAATGCTTGATATTTGTTTATTTAACAAGTATTAACCATTAGGAAAAATGCGTACAAAATGAGATGTGTACTGCTGGTGGAGCTTTTTAATGTATGATCATTTGATCAAAATGCTGTTACTTTAAAACATTTTCAAAGCCTGAAAAGACAGATATAAGAAAATTATCAACATGACTTTGACATCAAGACTTCACTTTCTAAATAAATAAATAATTAAACAAATAACGAAATGGTAAATTTTACAGTCCTGTGGTTTTGGCTTGTATGATCTACTGTTATTTTCTGTAAGCCGTAGTAACATTTTATTTCAGCTTGTAGGCTCGTACTTCACATTGCTTGTCAACATGCACAACCCTGCAATGTTGTCAGCAGTCCATCCACTAATCTGCAAGATCACTTTCTATCCTTGTGTTAAAGCTATTGGGTGGTGGTGATGACATACAGTACAGACAATTTTGTATCAGCACAGACAAACACCATTACATATACAATATTTTCCTTTTGTTCTACTCAAGTTACAATGTCTTTATTTAAATCAAGAGTGAGGCTATGGGTTCACAAATAGATTATATGAAGTTCCTTGCAATCCGTTGATCACACTTTGTAAAGCTCAGGTTGTGCAGTTTATGTGATATTTGTACACTAATTGTGTGATTAAATCTTATTTATTTATTTATTTATTTATTTATTTATTTAATTAATTCTGTTACTGGAGTTTTTTTTTTTTTTTGGGGGGGGGGGGGTCTCATATAGACAGCTATAAGCCTTAACTACAATATCATGTTCATGTTGTCAGACAATATTCTGTACTCATGCTACTATGAATCAAAGTCAAAACCATGAATAATTTTTGATCCACCACAAGACTACTGTACTACTGACCGTACAGTACTTCACTGGACCACTGGCAGTTAAGTTGAGCCAATGAGGCGTGGCTGTGACCAAGGTGTCTTCCTAAATAGAATTACTTCAAACAGAAGGAAGTCTTTCCTTGCCCTTGTTACCTTGAGCTGTCTGTAAAGAGCAGCAAACAAACATCCTAAAGATAAAGGGGTATTTGCAAGGCTTCAGTCTGGGTGTGAACACAACAGGAATGCCACTTAACTTTTATTGAAGCTTCACAATCTCACCACCAGATGGCGTTAAAGTATAAATCAGGTGCCTGATTTCAAAGACTGACTCTGAGCTCAGTGTTTTTATTTTGTTGTTGCTGCTGCAGGTGTTTAATTATGTCATTGTGAGATGGGAAATTGAATTGTAATTGTGAACTTGAGGATCACATTTAGCCTAGCCTACTGTAAATTATTTTATAAGCTGTAAATGACAACTTACCTATGATCAGTATATGAAGGAACAAGGTGTCCATCAGTGTCTGCCAAGAGAAATATAACATGTAGGCTAATATGTATTTCTACATGTGTGCAATGATTAATGTAAATTAAAGGAATTCAGTCTGACAGAAGTTTGATCATTGCTTTATGCACCTGAAATTATTCTGGTAAACCAAAGTTTCAGTCACACCTCAGATTGTGAGTGATGTGATAGGTTGAGATGAGTTGCTCTCAGATTAGGTGGTGGTGTTGAAGTGTCCGTTTCCTTTCTTCCTTTGCAGTAAGTGATGTGTTGGCTTCAAGAAATGTTACTGCCCCTATATCTACTCTGCCGTGAGCTCAGTGAATCAGTCAATAAAGGAGTGGTCACAGAGGAGATGGGAGGTGTTAGAAATTTGGATCTGCCTTCCTATGAGGTGAGGGTTATAAAGACCTCCAATTATGGCTGTGATTATTATTTTGGCATTTACAGAATAATATGGTAGCCTATAGCCTAAGTTATTTGTTTGTTTATTTATTTATTCTCTCAGTACCTTGGTTTGGTCATACTCTAGCTTTAGAGAGGTATATCTCATTTAAGTTTAGGCCAAGGCCTACCACAAGAGCCATGTGGTTATGGGGCTCCATAGGAGTTAGTATCCTAACCTTTTAACAGTTGGCATATCAACCCACTTGAAGATGTTTGAAGATGGTGACCATTTTTGAAGTCATGATCAATGTTCCCTCTAATTTTTTTCAGGACTGAGCAAATTAATATTTGTCTGAGCGCCATGCTTCCGCACCGTGAGCAGGTTTACACATGCGATCGGGATAGTAAACAAAAAATCCAATGTGCATCAGTCCATAGCCATGTAGTATAATAACACATAGTGCTGTTGACTGGTAAAGAACAAAAGTAAGATGCAACTACAATGCTGAACCTGAGCTAACAGAATAGGGCACAATAAATTGACTGCATTTCTGTAAGACACACATTCAGTTGAGGTCAGATGATGACTTTGTATTTGCCTACAGTATGTTGCATCAGATTGTCAGGTTCTTTGGCCTACAGACAACAATTGGTGACATTGGATTAGTCTACTATGGATGCATTCACACCAGATTTTTCCTTTAAATAGGCTACATTAATTTATTTCTTACTATTAATAAAAAGTATTCATTAGGGCCCATTTTCTGAAATTTCCTCTGCTTGCCATCTTTGAAACCCCCTCTATCTCCCCCAGATAGCCCTTTGCTCCCTTTCCATTTTATCTTTTGAATGTAGCCTATAACTACAACCTGAATAAATAAATGTTTTGGTATTATTAAGGCATGGGTGTTAATGAAAAAGATTCTATGTCAATCATCAATGCATGCAAACTGATTCTGGTAGCCTATATCATTTATCATTGCTTAAAAAAAGCCTTTGGCTTGACTTGGACTGGAGAGGAATTGAATATGCTGTGCAGGAATTTGTAGCCGAAATAGGAACAGATTAGGCTACTTGATAGTAGTCTATCTGAATACAGTTTCTTTTCTCCTGCTCATTTTGATACACAGTTCATTAGCCTATGGGTGGAGCTCTTTAACTATTGCAACAAGGAAACACCTCTCTGGACGCAGACAGAGCAGTATAAAGCAACGTGCATTGAAGATTAGCTGTCTCCTCAACCGTTTCGCCACAGTGTCAACAAGTGAGGATGCGGATGGTGACGGAAACACCGCGAATGAAATTACCGCGATGTAACCGCTTGGTGCATCAAGTACGCTCGTTATGTGCGCAGAAGTATACCGCGGGTGTTAAGGGGGCTTGATGATTTTTTTGCGCGTCTGAAAAATCATGTGCGCTGCAAGCCCGAGAGGTCTTTATGTTCCTTAGAGGGAACATAGGTCATGATCTTTAAACTGTGGACTGCTTTTCTTGTAGATATCATCAGTTGCTTTAGTATTCTAATGGGTTTTACAACATAGCATAATTAATTTAAAACATAAGTGGGCATAGTGTAACATAAAGTAAAATAATTGCCTTTATTATGAATGGTGTGGCCTAAATTCTTGTTTTTACCATTAGAGACTACTGCAGGAACAATGTTCCATAGCATGATTTCTCCACCAGGGGCAAATGATAAATACCATAGCACATGCAGGTTTATGTACACTCCCGGACTTCCTGCCGTACGCGATGAGGGAGCCGTCTGTCCATAGTCTATTGCAAATAGAGAAAGTGCCAAAAAAAAGTGAGTAAACAAGTATTGTCATTACAATGAGCGACTCACACCTACAATATCTTCACACCTATGGCTATAGGCCTACTAGTGTAGGCTAATAAAAACAATTTGACTGTAACTATGGCCTACGGTCTTTCATATACCTACCTTTAAAAAAAAAAAATCTGTAGCCTAGCTTTCCGTTTTTGTTGGGAACTTTTCGTATGCGGTTATTTGTCTTGTCTATTCACACCTATTTTTAGGCAACGCTCAGCCACACTCTGTTACAAAAATTTTTTGAAGTGATATAGGCGATGTTGGACATAACTAACCTATGGAAAGTAGCCTACTGACAGGAGAGCAGCTTCGCAGCGCTGCAGTTCCGTAGCTTTTCACTTGGCTTGATTGAATTAACAGCTCCGGTCGAATCGTCTCTGAGGCCACACAACCATAGCATTCAACGCTGTGTGGATTCCATCAACAGACTAGCCTACCATACTTATTACCTCTGCCAATACAAGGAGGTTATGTTTTCGCCGGCGTGTGTATGTGTGTGGGTTTGTCCGTGTGTGTCTGCCTGTGTACAAGATAACTCGAAAAGTAATGCACGGATTTGGATGAAATTTTAACAACGTACTTTATGTATTGGGACAAATAAGAACCGATTACATTTTGGCGGCGATCGGTGATCCAGAACACCATCTGTGACCTCTTGTTGGAGGTCTGCGCTCTCAGCGTTTTTCTAGTTTCACTTTTGACCGATCTTGAACGTGCAGTTTTGCTTTCGCTTGCCTTTGTCTCATCCAGCGGCCCCCAGTGGTAGAACGTAAGGACATCAAAGATCACTCTAACACAGGGGTAGGGAACCTATGGCTCGGGAGCCAGATGTGGCTCTTTTGATGGTTGCATCTGGCTCGCAGACAAATCTTTAATAAAAAGAATGATAACATTAAAAATGTAAAACATTATAACATTGCAACATTGTAATTCTCATGTAGGCCTATTTCAATCCATTCAGTCCAAGGTCACTGGAATAGCAATTGTGAGAAATTCACAATTGAGGAGTATGCCAAAACACTCTTTTTGATTACTTTTCGAATAAAAGTATATTGTATGGCTCTCATGGAAATAAATTTTAAAATATGTGCCGTTCATGGCTCTCTCAGCCAAAAAGGTTCCCGACCCCTGCTCTAACACATTATGAAATACAAACAGATCAAATGGATGTTATCTGTAACTAGTCTATGGATTATCAACATTCTTAATGTCTTCTTAAACCCTTTGTTGGCCTAATAGCCTACATTGCATGCCCTATCAGCTTTCTCCAGGGCAGCCTTTAGTTTAACTTGGCTACATCTTAACTGAAGCAAATCATGTGAGGTGCTTCTATTGATAGCCACCTCAATCACTGGATTTGATGCAAGGCAGACTGAGATAGCGAAACGGCAGCTAACGTTAACAGAATGGGGCATTTCAAAACGAAAGCAAATCGATTAGGTTTCGTTTTTAACATGCCTCATTCAGTTAGTGTCAGCTGCCGTTTCGCAAACTCGGTCTACGATGCACACAGTGTTGGGGAGTAACGAGTTACATGTAACGAAATTACGTAATTTAATTACAAAATAAAAGTAACAGTAATCAATTACAGTTACTTTGAAAAAAATGTGTAATTGAATTACAGTTACTTCAAGATATATGCAGAATTACAATTTTAGTTACATGATCCCAATATCATCTTCAGAAATATTGGCTATGTGCGCTTCATGTACAGTACATACAACATATTTACAACTACAGCAAATGCCACTACAGCTAAAAGATACTATTCTAATACAATCATTTCTACCATCATGTTGGTAACACTACTCAATTGTAACTGGATCTACAGTGGTCTTAGTTGCAGTAACAAGGAGGCCTGACTGTCAGACAGAAACTAGAACATAGGCCTGTAGCCCATTGCTGGATATAAAAATGAACTCTATTGATCAGGTGCACACATACTGTATGAGCTGTATGATCTCAGACAAACAAACAACTGCTCAGTCAGTGATGTTCACCAAGTATTTTAACTATTTGCTCGCCGTGAAATCTGAAACTGCTGTGGGAGTTATAAAGGATTTTTGGCAGTGTCAGTGTTGAAAAATATGTGGCAGTTAGCTTAACATTGCCAGGTTTGAAAAACTCAGCTTGACAATTAATTTTTTTCTTCAAAAATGTAGAAATGTAATCAAAAAGTAATCAAATGTAATTAGTTAAATTTCTTTATTAAAGTAATCCAAATGGTTACACTACAATTACAATTTGTACAACATGTAATTGTAACACGTTACATTTCTAAAGTAACTTACCCAACACTGGATGCACAAAATTCGATCATTGAGGTGGCTTTGAGTAGCGCTTAGCAGTATAAAACAGCAGGGCTACATGTACGTGTTGACTCTATTAACTATTAACTCTACTAACTATTTTTTGTACAGCATTGATAGTAGGCCTACTGTAATAACCTGCAGGTTTGTGTGATAATGATGTTTTGTTATCTGTTAAGTTTCCTAGGTTGCTATGTGCCTTTTTGGGGAATTAAGGGGTGGAGTTTAGGTGTGCCTGTGTGTGTGTGTGTGTGTATGTGTGTGTGTGTGTGCGCGCGCACAGGTGCGAGAGTGTGAGTGTCAGAGAATTTGGAGAGAGACAGTAGCATTGTGTAGCATCCAGAGTTGTATAAAGTACTGGAGTAGAGGAGTGGAGTAGAAGTAAAAGTACCATATCAAAAAAATTACTTAGGTGGAAGTAGAAGTGGTCTCTAAACATCATACTTAAGTGGAAGTACTAAAGTATTCAAAATGTTTTGTACTTAAGTATTGCAAGTAAAAGTATTTAAAAAATTGCTACTCAAGTACTGAAAGTAAAAGTAGAAGTACTGTGTATATTAAAGAAAGCAATCAAAAGTTTGAATATCATAATGTTTTACATTTATTTGGCTGAAATAAATAGTAGTAGTAGTTTGGCCACGGACTCTAAGTAGGGCCTCACTAAAATCATTTGAAGTTAAAGAGATTGGTGTACTCCTTTTATCTCGAAATTGAGCAGTAGACTGACCCTTACTAATCGTTCCCAATTGACTGCATTCAGTACTCCGAAAGGTCGAAGAGGAGCAAGAAGTATACAGCTTGAACAGGGGCGGTCCTACCCTCTTTGGTGCCCTGGGCGAACACCTTATCGCCCCCCCCCCCCCCAAAAAAAAAAACACATAATAATATTATAATAATAATAATAATAATAATATTTTTTTGCCAAACTTTTATGGTACTTCTGGTAGCTATTAGTTACTCTACTATATGCATGTCTAGCTTCTACAGCAAAGGAGAAGATCTGAACCCCAAACCCCTCCCCTTTCTTGTGTGTGAGACTTCAGCACTGAAGTCTGAAAGCAGGCAAACCTTAAGGGATTTGGGGTGTTCATTTACTGCAAATGAGTGATAGAAAACTCTTCTGTTCAAATTATAGGTCTATATCATAATGTGGAGTGATTGTTTTGGTTTAATTTTATTTTTTGAGCTTTTGGTTATTAGATGGAACTCCAGCAGCCAAGTTTATAACACCAGATAAAGATGTTTCAAAATGGGGGACGATCTTTACACTGAAATTGGATGTCCTCATAATCAAGCAAGTACATTAAAAGTGGCACCAATGCATGCGTCTGGTTGTCTACTTTAATTTGATACCAAATACTTCCAGGCGCGCGGGAAGGTGTTTTGTGTAGGGGGGGCTGGGGGCTGGGCCCTTAAATGTGACGTCACTTTTTTTTTTTTTTTTTTTTTTTTAAATAGCCAACATCAGAAAAACTTTGTCTGTCTCTGTTGTTGAATAACTATTGGCTGTTGTAGGGTGCGTATTCTAGTGTGACAGCGGGTAGATAGGCCTATACCCTAATGTGCCAAACATTTTTCCAGGAGATGAGTCGCAGCGCAGTTCTTCTGCTGATTGCGCACAACACTAATGGCATACATAGGCCCTACAATGCCTATCTAGAAGTGATGAGTGATTGTTGTCTGTATTGTTTGTCTATATCTGTTCAAAATCCATCGTCATTTAGAGACAAAATACGAAAAGACAAGTCAATCAAATACGTTCATGATTTTAATCGGTTAGAAATCCGAACAAAGTAGCCTACTTTTGCAAGGGTCTTTTAAAATAGGCTATAGCCTGCCAAACAGAATCTCCACCTGTTTTTTGTCTTCTCAGTAACCTAAGTTTTCCGTGTAACATAGATAGCCTAGGTAGGGTACATCTGAGAGAACCTCAAATAAGGCGCAATGAGAATGTTATCGTTCAGTCGGAGACTCCTGCGCACGTCTTCTACCACTGCTTCGCTCTCATTTCTCAACCCAACATACCGGTATTTCTCTCTCTTTCTCTCGCTTGCTTTCACTCATTCCAAAATAGATTAGTTGTAGTGGTAGCTCGGTTAAAGCAAAATATTTCTACTAACTTATTCGACCCAACTAGTGGCGCATGTTAATATGTTATATGTTTGTGGACGTTTGTCTTGTCTGTCTGTGCGCAAAATACCTTGAAAAGTTCTGTAGCCTACAGAAATTGTCGGACGGTGCGGGTAGGCTATGAGGACAAGGAACACATGATTATGTTTTGGTGGTGAGCGCTCACGAATAATGAACTTTATCCATTCAAGACATGACAGGTTACATTGTCTTGTCTTTGGTTAATAATCGAGATGAAGCTGTTATTAAATGGCGATAGCTACTATGCAAAATGCGAAAAAACATTAGAACTAAGAGTAGACCTATAAGTTCTTGATAGCCAATTTTGAGAACAGATCTTTCCCTCTTTTTCGTGGCCACACTGGCCTTCCAAACTGCTGTCAGACCTGACCGAACAGTGCGCTCTCAGAGAATTGCTGTGAACGTTGAGGAGGTTAGGAGGAGGCATTCTCTTGTTAATAGCTGGGCTATATAGGTCATCCTGTCCACTAGAGCTTTCTGAACTATTGGCAGGGGCGCTCGCTAGAAATTTTGGGCCCCATGAAAGAGTACAATTTAGGGCCCCTTCACCAACTATCGTGTTATAGTAGAATTTTTAAGCGCAATTTGTTTTTTGGCTGGCACTGACTGTAAACTGTTACTGACCTGATGGCACTTCCTTTCCTGTAGTATACATCACTATGCTGCATGTTATCAACTACATTTTAAAGCAACTGTAAAAATCATACTGAAAAGGAAAAACTTCCTTTTATGAGCAACTGAGGGGGGTAATTTTCAAAAATGAATAGTCGTTTCCTGCATTCTGGTGCATTGTAATATTTTGAAAAATCACATCTTATTGCAATTAATTTAATGGCTTAGCTAATTCCAATGCATGTTATTTGAGTGTTCTGTGAGGTAGGCTAATACTAAATTTATGCATTTAGCAGATGTTTTTATCCAAGTTAGTTAGTTAGTAGTCAGTCAGGAATCTTTTTTTTTTTTTTTTTTTTTTTTTTTTACAATTGAGCCCAACTTGCAGTCAATTTAAAATTTTGAGACTTAGGCCTATTGTTTCACTGCACACCTCTGTAAAATGAGGCATTTATAGTTAACAAAAGTTTGATGTGATTCACACAGTCTTTTCCTATTGTAGCTAATCTGACAGTAGCCTGACCATAATGGGAGAGGGGAGGGGGGCAGGCTGGCTTCTCAATTTGCTATGTTGATTATTTTTTTATTGTAAATTGTTTTGTTGAAAATAAGTCTTAATCCTTGAAAGGCATAGCCTAGACCAAGTTGTGCTTCCTAATCTGCAGGAGTAGCCTAAATAGCACAGGGGATTCTTTGACAAACATTTCAATTCTCTGTCTACAAATAGGCTACATCTTCAGTTTGAGACTACAAAATCAACTGTGATTGGTGAACTGGTGTTATTAACAGTAGCAAACAGATAGGCTTATGGCTTCCACTGTTTTTGAAATGTAGGTAGCCTATTTGACTGCCTTCCTCATGATCACAAGTGGCTAGTTGGGATGTAAAACTGTTTCCATAATAGGCCTGGCCTACACAATTAATTCATTTGTACACCAGTTGCGTAGCTCTGGTAAAGTAGTTTAAAATGATATCTGTACAGTTTGTGTGAGAGAATAACTCTCCAAGTTATTAAACCAAGACGTAGGCTACTCTGAATTTGGACATATGCGCATCCACCGCGAGATCGCATCGCATTTTGAAATAGTGAGCCGTTCGCGCTTCGATTTCTGCTTTTTGTCCTTTTGTGTTTGGGGCAACAAGGCTTCATGTTCACCACCACTATCAGTCCAATTCAGCACCTTGTTTCCACAGTTGGCAAACAATGCCCAAGCAGCTCAACTACAGTAGCAATTGAATTAGAACACCTTGCAGCTAAGCTGCGTTTGCCGGTATGAAAACATTTACAGATGCGTGCTGCTGAAAGCTTTTCCGCTTGTAAAACGCGAGTATTCTGAAAAATGAGTGACAAAAACATGCGAGGTCGAAAATGATAAATGTACGTCTTGTTGCTATGACAGCTAGATTTGGCTAAACCGCTAACTCCCCGACTTAACTATGACTGTCAGCTAGGCAACGGGCCCATTCTTGAAGAAAACGCGACTTCAAAAGTTAAACTATTTTCAACTTTGAGCGCTTGCGTTTTTTAGTCGCTTGCGTTTTTACTTGCACTTTTTTTACGCAAGGCGCGTAGCAACGGTCAAGTCGCATCGTTCCATAGGGAAACAATTGAAATCGAGCGCCTGGAGGTGAAAAAAGCGTGTCAGTGTGAACGGGCTCTTATTCTACAGGTCATCCCTAGCCTACCGGTCTGTACTCGATTGGTTAGGCTACAGCTATCAGTCACAATGATAAATCCGCATATGCATGGTCAGTCTATTGTGCTAAAAAATTATTGGCTAGTAGGCTATGGCCACAGCCTGCCTATTTATAAAATTCAAAAGGTCTACTAAAATTTTGAGCCTCGAAATTAAAATGTGGAGTTAACAGTCACATACCATCCAGCTGCAAGTTTCCCGACCCATCCTCGTTATGCTCACATAGGCTACGCTCACATGCTTGCTGCTTGTGTCTGCTTTGGTGCTGCAGTGACATGTTCAGACCCAAAGCAGCGTTGCGTTCTGAACTTTGGTTCCGCCAGCTATTTAGGCTACGTAACCTATTTAATCAAATGATGGTGGTTGATGGCGGTTGACAAATGAAACTTTTGAGGAGAAGAATATGCCTACCTACTGCATAAAATTTAAGACCAAGACATCAAAATTCAACACTTTTTCAAGTCTTTTTAAGGTATTATTTCCAAATTCGCAAATTCAATGCATTTAAGACTTTTTAAGACCGCGCGGGAACCCTGCACACAGTCTTTTCCTATTGTAGCTAATCTGACAGTAGCCTGAACATAATGGGAGAGGGGGGGCAGACTGGCTTCTCAATTTGCTATGTTGATACATTTTTTATTGTAAATTGTTTTGTTGAAAATATGTCTTAATCCTTGAAAGGCATAGCCTAGACCAAGTTGTGCTTCCTAATCTGCAGGAGTAGCCTAAATAGCACAGGGAATTCTTTGACAAACATTTCAATTCTCTGTTTACAAATAGGCTACATCTTCAGTTTGAGACTACAAAATCAACTGTGATTGGTGAAGTAGTGTTTTTAACAGTAGCAAAAAAAACAACTCACTGTAGATAAAGACTTAGAAGAACAGATAAGCTTATGGCTTCCACTGTTTTTTTTTTTTTTTTAAATGTATGTACGTAGCCTATTTGATTGCCTACCTCATGATCACAAGTGGCAAGTTGGGATGTAAAACTGTTTCCATAATAGGCCTGGCCTACACAATGAATTACATGTAATTTTACACTGTTTATCACCACAACTAGTAGCCTAAGCACTAGTGAGAGAATGTGAGAGAATAACTCTCCGAGTTATTAAACTGAGAAAAGTAGGCTACTCTGAATTTGGACATATGCGCACCCAGATCGCATCGCATTTTATAATGCGTGTGCCGTTCGCTCTAAGATTTCTGCTGCTTGTCCTTTTGTCTTTAGGGCAACAAGGCTTCATGTTCACCACCACCATCAGTCCAATTCAGCACCTTGTTTCCACAGTTGGCAAACAACGCTCAACTACAGCAGCAATTGAATTTGAACACCTTGCAGCTGAGCTGCTTTGCCGGAATGAAAACATTTACATATGCGTGCTGCTGAAAGATTCAGACCATACCATTCGGTAAAAAGGGAGAGGGGTGCAACAACTATATACAAGATAATTCTTGGAAAATATTATAAAATATCACAACAGTATTTAATTTGCTTAATTGAACAAATAAAATTAAATATATAATTTCAAAAACCTACTCAAGCCAATTCTGTTAAAGTAATACTAACAGCCCTGAAAGGGCCCCTGGTCAGTGCTGGGCCCTTAGAATCGTCCTAACCTTTCCCCCC
>JAODXP020000332.1:0-17888 GCA_027497455.2 Sardinella longiceps | reverse complement strand
TACCATACATGCACAATAAGCAGCTTATACCATTGCCATCGAGAATACATTGTAAACTGTGGTTCGTTTTCAGCCACATTTTCATCCATTTCATGCGAAATATATCGCTGTTAGAGGGCTCGTGCAGCAGGACTGTGCTTAAACTTACTCTGGACTTATACTTTAAGCATTGTGTATGGGAGCCATCAGCATATACTGTAGCCTTTGAAAATGGCGGCAATTTTAGCTTAAAACTTGGTTTGGTGATATCAAGTTCCTCTAAACTCTATAGCTGTATTGTAATCATCTTGTCTACAGGTCTGTGTGGCCTTGCTCAGTTTGAAAAGAAAACAGAATTCTGGTGAATAAATATGAGCAGTTCTTCACAGTATGGGGAAGGAAGGCTGAGGGAAGAAAGGCAAAATCATCTTCCTCTACAACGCTAGCTGTCTGTTAGGCTCTTCCTACTCACACACACAAACCCAAACATACTGGCATGCACACACACACACACACACACACACACACACACACACACACACACACACACACACACACACACACACAAAGAGAGAGAGAGAGAGAGAGAGAGAGAGAGAGAGAGAGAGAGAGAGAGAGAGAGAGAGAGAATCTTTTCACCCTCTCTTCTCCTTCCCCTTCCCCCCTGGTGATATAGTCAGCCATCTCCATGCCCTGTAGACACGCAAAGTCTGTTTTCCCTTCCAGGCTTTCCAACTTTTTTTTTTTTTTTTTTTTGTCAGTGCTCTGCACCTGTGGGAGAGGGAAACATGGTTGGTCCTAAGGCAAAGCAATTATTGGCCGATTTCATTGTTGTGTGCTGCTGCTGAGGGAGGCCCTGGAGACCTGTGGGGTAGAGGGTGGTGGGGGTGGAGGTGGTGGTTGTGGAAGAGGGGTGGGGGGTCTAGAGCTCTTTTCGGCTCCATCAAAGGAGGAAAGTTTCTCCCCGAGACTCGACTGAGTAAGGGCTGCTTCTTCTTCCTCCTCACACACTGGGTTTCACTAGACACTAGAAACAAAAGGCCCAGTGAATGACAGCAATGATCCCCCCTTTCATCTCCTGCTCAAGTGAAGAAGTGCTGCTGAATGACCATGATGAACAAGCGTAACATATAACATATTCACCAACTGCTGATGACTCACTTTGAAGTCTAATCTAAACATTTTCTCTCTACTGTATGTGTGTGGAAACATGAAAATTGCCTTTCACTGACTGCATACTTAAAGGAAAATGCCGGAGTGAATTCAAGCATAGCCCTGTTGAAAGAGCTTGCTAAATGCGCTAGTTAGCGAGTGGAACAAAATAATTTGGTACAGCACAGACCTAATGCGAACGCAGAAGCGAACAGGCACTTTACATTAAATCAATAGCCCCATTTATACTGTGGGCCATTAGCCCAGGAACTTAGCCCAGGTTCCTGGTGGGTTTATACTAAACTTTTAGAGGGAAATATGTAAACCAGTAGCCTGTATTGTAAGAATAAATGCGTTCATTCATAAAGCGGGCGTCTGGGTCATCATGACAAAGTGTGCTTCCACAACGATTTGGGGATGCTCGATCTTAAAACTGATTAGGCTTACAAACAAACGACGATAAGGAATTTATTATTATACTTCTAGTGATAAATATGTTGGCTAGTCTAAGTGTTCAAATTTGGAGACGCCTGTGCCATCAAATAGCAATCTACGGTGCCCACCAAAAAATGTGATGTGGCCACGTTTAATCAGCTGCTCGCAATAGGCTTAATGTAAACGAACGACAACTAACTAAACTTTTATTATTATATTTTTAGCGATAAATATGCGGTATGTTTAAAGATAAAAGGGCGAAGGGTTCATTCGTTAAAAAGGGAGACAATTGAGCACATATTGGGTCATCATGACAAAAGGTGTTCCCGTTACATTTGCGCATGCTGGACTTAAAATGACGAGTTTATTCCAAAGAAACAACAAGGGATTAACATTTTATTATTTACGTATAGCGGGAAATTATATTTTCTGAGTAGGCTATTCATTCATAGAAAAGGAGACCAAGTGGCATCAGATATAGGCTAGGCCGCGCAAAATGAATTGCGATCATGGATCAGGGTTGCTCATATGCCTTCAAATTACGAGCTTGTTGCAAACAAACGACAAGGAATCGACCTCTTACCATTACTTCTAGCAGCAAATGCCACAATTTTACAAACAGTGAGAAATATATTTTTAAAACCAACACGAAAATGTCTCCCCTGTCGCTCAGTCAATTAGCACTCCAAGCGGCGGGTTTTCTGAATGCCTCTTGCATTAAAATGAATAGGGAAAGGAAACGTTGTCCTTACACGTAAAAAAGGCCAAAATCGTGATGGCTGCACACTTCAATAGATTAATTTTCGTGATGGCACCACATTAAACCGTGAGACCGGGTTGGTCATTGTTGTGTATGTCATTGTGGTATATGTCATAGTTGTGAATTTTACTCGTGAATACAATAGGATAAAAGGGGATAGGTTGTGTGTGGTGAAGCGAGAAGATCGGCACGAGGCACACCCAGTGTTTGATCTGAGCGTGTACTGCAGGAAATTTCTTTTGGGTTGTTCTATGCCCAGCTCCTGACACCAAACACAACTGTGGGACATTAGGGCCATTTGTGTATTGTTCAATAGTTAAATGAGTGGAGAAATAATCCAAAGTCCTTCTAGGGTGTTCAAGGGCTCCAATTCTAATTGGTGGTACATAACTGTAGTTTTATTAGGGCCCACTGAAGCATTAAAAGTAGCGAAAGCAACTGTCAATAAGGCAGGCGTGTGCGACGCATGTTTAAGGGCATATGCCCCAGAACAAGCAAAAGACATCATTGAAATTAAGAACTGATATCTAGACAATTTGGATCATCTTAAGAGAGCCCTAAACTACTTCCAAGACATAAAAGTAAATAACCCTGAAAGGAGGGACACCACCTTTAGGGTTAAATTACATCTTATACCATTCTCAGTTTGGGTAGATAGAACACTGAATCAAAACAAATCACCTGAATATTGGTATAAATTTGTGCAATTGGAATTTGCGCCCGTGTGGGAGAAAAAAGTGTGGAGCAAGAGAGAATTGACCACTGACAACAGAGATAGCGAAGCCTGTTGAGGAGGAAATTGTGGGGGGCTTAAGAGTGACTGTCACACTTGTAGAGCCAACTTTAAACCCGAGGCGAACACTGATCCAGGAGTCTGGTCCTGCAGTGATAGGAGTGATAATGACTGATTTACTTAAATCTGGCGAGGTGATGAGAAAGGCTAAGGAGAAAATTTTCAAAAAACAAGTGACAACTTCAAAAGACATAATTCAGTTGGAGGAAATACACAAAAGTTGGGTAGACAAAGGCTGGTATCCAACTGATGCAGAGATAATAAACCCTGACATGTGCAGAACCCTAAAAAGCAAGCTGTCTGCCGAAGCAAAAATATTTAAGACAAAAGGCAATGGAAAAAATGAAAAAAAAGAAATGGATAAAAAGCTAGAGTTGGCAGAAGAGGTTACAAAAGAAGTGACTAAACTTGCTCTAGTAAACCAAGGTGTGAGGGAGCAAGCCTGTTGTGGGCAAGATGAACAAAAACTAGAACGAGCAGTGACTAGGGAAGCACTGTACCCACAGTTGCCAGATATAGAACCCCCACCTCCATACGCACCTGCACCACAAGTGACTCAAGCACCTCTGTTAAAAATACCAGAGCAAAATATAGAATTTATTGATGAGGAACAAACTAAGACGCTACAGCATCTGACAAATGTGACGGAACAGCTGGCGAATAATATTGGCGAGTGGTGCAGACAACACAAGGAAGGGACCAATAAGATGGCAGAAATAGTATCGGCTGAACACTCTCTAACAAGAATTAGGGGGACTGCAAATGCACTCCAAGTGAGAATGCATGCAGAGGAATTGGCTGACAAATTGAGTAGTGAAATAAGGGGAGTAGATGTGTTGGGATGCAGCACAGAGGACTTATGTGCTAGTACATTAAGTCTGCCAGCCAAGCTTGATAGCACGGAATAAAGACATGAGGAGTTAGGGTCAATCCTCAGACAACTCTCTCTTGGAGAAAATACAGCAGCAAGGCCGTTTGAAACAGCCCCGTCAGTCTCGCCTGTGGGTGAGAAAGGGGAAGTAAAATTTAACCACACGCCTAAACAGTGTGGCCAAAATACTGTTGTGTATGAAATGTCACCCAGGAGGGAGACAACTAATCTGATTAGAAATGAATATGTGAAGCCATGCCACAGTGGCCTTGGTGAGGAAGACTCCATCCTAGTGACAGGACAGGGGCGCCTGCAAGTAACTAGAATTGAAAAAAGCAGGGATTCCTCCTTAAACAGTAATTTAAAGCACACAGATGATATGGAATTGACAGGCTCCACAGCTCAGGGGAAGCTGAGGAAGCTGATGACAGTGATGAAAGTTATGACTCTATCAAGAGACCATTCCAGGTTTATGTGCATACACCTGTACAACCCCAACCAAACAACCCAAAAGCTATGATGCCTTTGTTGGGAACGGGCAAAGGAATAAGGGAAAAATAAGTTCCAGGGGGTAGAACAGACTTTGAGGCATTAATAAATAAACTCCCACCTATTCAGGAAGGAGCAGCTGCATGGATAGCTCAATTCGAGAGGGAGACATGCCAGTATAAATTGGCCATTGCAGACCTGAGAGTAATAGGTGAAATTAAGAGTAAAAGAGGCTCTGAAAGTAGCACAGAAAGCAGCAAAATGCAAATATGCACCAGAGGATGAACCTTTTGACAAATATCGAAACAAAATATGGGGGTCCTTGCGCGAGACATTCCCCACCAAATGCCATGTACAGTACAAAGCAAACTTAAAGACATAGTGGGTTTGGACAAACTTTCAGATGATATTTGGAAGCAACACATTGATCATGTAATCAAAAGACACAGACAGAGAGAGAGAGATAGAAAGGATGGGAGAGATAGAGCCAAGAGGACAAAATGGCTAATGCCTAAACTAAAGCAGTGGAGCAGTGGGAGCAATGGCCCTCCACCTCCAGGAGTTTTGTCATTGGGAGCTAGTAGATCTAGTTGGAGGTGGTGGGAATGCACCTGTGGGAAATAATGGATGGTAAAATTATGGTGTACAATTGTTAATTGGTGAACTTCTTTGACCTTCCCTGGCGTAAGCCAGTAGTATCTGCTAATGTATTGTAGGTGACTGGAGTTGGAGGCCTGAAACGAGAGACTGTCGTATGACGAGGAGGATTCCACGTTAAGATTAAGGCAAAGGGAAAGTGCTGAAAACAGCTTAAATGCTAGGATGTAGTTGAATAAGAAAATAAAGTTGATTTTGCCCTTAGCTAGTGTTAAAGTAAATAATATGGGCTAGACTGTTTAGAGGCATTTAACTTGTTGTGTACGGGACACACGTTGTGCCCCACACGCTGCTTTAGTCAGGAGGTTAGGAGGGGGCCTCCCAGCGGCAACATGTTTTTTGTCTATTTTTTGCTGGCTGTGCTGCATGTGAGGACTGACCTAGTCCATGTATCTGATAGTATGCTCTTTGAGCTGGTCAGTACCATTTATTGCCTTAGGGTCAGATAGTTGAGGTCATGGAGAATTAGCCTAAGCTTAATGAATCTATCATAGGTAAATTAATCTTGCTGTAATAATGATACAGTTTAATAAGATTTTTTTGATCAATTGTGTTGACCTCAAAGGAGGGAGATGTAAGATTAATATGTTATATAATCATTGCAAAATACAAAGCTACACTGTTAACTAAGCAATAATGCTGAGACAGATAGCGGGTGTGAAACTGTCAGACAAACTTCTTCATACATCTGCAAAAACACAAAGCAGGTGTGAAACTGTCAGCATCGGACTGTAACATAAAAACCAATGTTTTTCTGTAATCGACAGAATGCATTCTCCAGCGCCCTGTAGCCAGAGCGTTGAACTTTGCCAATTAAACCACTATCTTTTGTTGCCAATTAAACCACTATCTTTTGATTCAAACCTTGGTCTTCATCTCACTCCCTAAACCAACTCGCAAATCTAGCCATAATCCTTTTTTCTAACAATACTGTGAAACTTGTTTTTGTTATGTTGTATAAGAGTCTTATATGGGGTTTACAGGGGACTCAGGCCACATGTAAAATCCATATAAAATTCATATAATGTGAAACTTATACAACTTTGCACCATGTAAGAATTGTATATGACACGTCCCATGTGAAAAAGATTTATATAAACTTTACAATGTTTTAGGCCTATATGTTGTATAAGAATCTAATGTTGTGTAGGGCAGTCAAACCACATGCAAAATGCATTTGCAATGTTTCTATATGTTTGTGTTTTATGTGATTCACACATTGGTGAAATTAAAGGAATACTTTAACTTTTTATGTAAATTGATCAGTCATCCTCTTCCCTGAAGTTACATATGTGGGAAAAATCATTTAGGTCTGGCAATCCAAAATGTAGCTTTAGCTTAGCATAGGCACTGGAATGTAATGAAGCCTAAGAGTTGCTATCTGGCTACTTTACATTCCAGCACCTATGCTAAGCTGAAACACATGCACTAGGGACAATATGCTTTTACCCACATATGTAACTTCTAGGAAGAGGATGACTGACCAATTTTCATAAAAAGGTGAAACATTCCTTTAATTTCACCAATGTGTGAATCACATAAAACATAGAAACATTGTAAAGTTTAAATAAATTTTTTCCATATGAGAAGTTATAAGCTTCATATATGCAATGTATTTTGCATGTGGTTTGGCAGTCGTACAAACCCCATCTGAGATTCTTATACAACATAAAATACATATAAGATTGACATCAGATATTGACATCAGATATTAGGCCACTGACATATGTGTGAGGATGCAGTGGCTCAGTGGCTAGAGCGTCAGACCATTACCCAGGTGACCCGGGTTCGATTCCAACCCGAGGTCATTTCCAGATCCCAGATCCTATCATCTCTACACTGTCCTATCTAATAAAAAGCCCCAAAAAGATCTTAAAAAAAACATATGTGTTTTATATCATATTCTTTATACATGCGGATGCCATGGTAGGTGTTGTTGCCACAATTTGTGTCAGTGGTTAGGGCTTAAGACTTGTAACTATAAGGTTGACAGTTCGATTCCCATCCAATGCGTCATCTAAACTATCAGCAGGCCTTCTCTCCAGCATGCAGCGCAATGTACCAGGTCTATAGGTAATTTCACTGTCTGCTGTGTCTCACCAATTCCATGTGGGTTAATTATATTCTTATCAAAATATAAATTTTTATATAAATTTCATGTATGTTACATGTATGTCTCATACACAAACCTATATATGTAATTTGTATGTCTCATATACTGAAACTTAATGTTCCTTATAATTTACTTATTCAAATCATATATATTGTGAGTTTCATTCATATATGACTTAAATGAGAAACGGGCCACTTTTGTAATATGTGCCATATAAGATTTGGATAGTAATATATGTTTCTGGCTGGAAAGGTTTTTATATGTTTTTATATGACACTTCTTATAAGTTTCATATGAATCTTTTTAGTATGGGATACTGAAAGCTTGACACACATAAATGTTATGATGACCCAAATTAAGTGATACTAAATTTCTTTACTACACTATGTACAAATTGAAAAAGTTTTGACACAATAGTAAGTGTGTAAATATGTTATTTTGATTTTGTGCATTGTGCGATTATGTGTGGTAGCCTGAGATAATGCTTTATCCACCAGTCATTCATAGAACATGAATCCCAAAAGGTTGGACAGGCTTTCTTTGTCCTCAAGGAGCTTAATTTCAGAAAAATTCTTAACAAAAACCTGTTGCCAGTGGCTATGGTCATTAATACTGTTTACAGAGGTAATATTAAAATGTATCAGACATCCAAACACTGAAGGCCTTTTCAAGCCAATAGAACTCTCTGCAGCATTTGGAAGAACCATAATAATCTGTTGCAATGTCTGTTACTGAGTCCATGGGGACAGTGAATGTCAGAGACAGCTGGATTATTCAGTGGTTCAGGAGATTTCTCTGTCGAACGATGCCTAGAAGACTGCTTGAACCAATCCTATGATAGGCTCATCACAGGGCAGAAAGATATACGCTTGCCAAAACCTTTGTCATGTCAACATTATTAAGGCATAAGACATTCACATTATTAAGACACATGAAGTTAATGATAATTTAAATATTTAATCAGGAAATCTCATACAGAAACAGAAGCATAGCCCAGATATTTCTCTGTTACACAAGTATATATATATATATATATATATATATATATATATATATATATATATATATATATATATATGGGCAATTCCAGCGTTATGGACGTGACATTTTCGTGCATTATTGATGAACAAAAGGCCAGATAACCTCCACAAACCTAGCAGTATTTCACAATTTTTTTTCATATTCTTCTGCAAACTCCATGGCTGAATACAGGCAAACAGAAAAAATTAATATCATGATTTGCATCATAAGAATATGAGCCTTTCAATTTGCGTTATGGACGTGACGAAAAACGGACAAACTTTTGAGAGAGCGTAGTTTTTGCTGTGAAGTGTGTGAAATTTCTAGAGAAATGTAAATATTACTACATTCATACCAAACAGGACATCTCAGTAAAGACAGAGAAAGACTTAATTTCAAATGTAAATGTAAAAAAAGTTGGTTTTCATTGGGAGACATGGCGTTATGGATGTGACGTTATGGACGTGACGTCTGGAAAAACCCTCCAAAACGATACAAAACAATTGTGAACGGTGGATTTTAACCTGTAACAAGAGAAATAGTAATATAACAATGAAAAATAACTGATAGCATTGCAGCTTTGTGTGTGTTATCACCCACTTATGCCCATTATAAGCCCCTCCATAGACTTACATTATAGCTGAATAGGGTAAAAATTTTAACAAACAGATATCCTTTCGAAACTTGCTCAGTTGAATATTTACATCGAGACAATACTTTTTTTGTATTGGAAGTTTTCTGAAAGAATTTGTATGTCCATGTAGGTGAGACTTAAAGTTTTAAGGTGAGGTTTACTTTTTCGTGGAATTGCCCATATATATATATATATATATATTTTTTTTTTTTTAAAAAAATCTGTTTATTTCAGCCGGTATGGATTTATCGGTAACGCTTTAATTTACAGCCCATGAAGTACTGGGTAAGTATTAGGTAAGAATGGTGTAACAAAAAAGTATCAAGGGATAAATTACTGAGTACTTACAGCGTAACTTTGCTGGAATAACACACGTTCACGCTTTATTTTACAGCCCGTGAAGTACTGGGTAAGTACAGGTAAGAACAACGTAACAAAATAGAACTTTATGTGTAATATTGCCATAATTACAGCAGAAGCGTATAGGAAAGCCAGGGTTGGATCAACTTGCACGCACTTTATTTTACAGCCCGCGCATCCTTCCCTTGTTGTTGTTGATGAACAGAATTATTTTCAGTCATGTCGGTAACTCTCATGGTAAGGAGGCTTTTGTGAGCCTCTTCGGTTCGCTTAGACCTTCATGTGAAAATGGCATATTTATCAAACTGCTGTCTCTGCCTATCCATGTCACACCACAAACCCGTGTGTGAGCGGGTGCGGGCGTGGTTTTGGCCCATTTCCGTTCAGAATGCACGCCAACAGGTCAGGTCATTCAGACAGCACGCCTGTTCTGCGTGGCTCCTGTCCTGACTTCCGCACCGCGAACGCGCAGTTTGTGTGTGAAACAGTGGAATGACCTAAACACCTCAAAACTACTTGTAACCAACTAGTGGGCCAAGTAGCCAACTGACAAAAATTTAAATAAACGCAACATTCCATTAACAGATAAAAAGGTAAGAACAGAAATCCGTAACCGTGGAAACCACCTATTATGGCCCCTGGCCCCATAGATATCATATTCACCTTAGTCCGCGGGTAAACATGGGCGCTGCCATGACGATTGTCATTCAACATCCGGTCTAGCAACGCATTGACTTAGCGTTGTGATATTTGGTGTTTTAACCTTCTAATATAAGTGGTCTTATTATGAAGTTGTGCTCACTACATCCATCAATAAAGTTAGAACAGTTCGTCGCCAGATGAAAAATTATGTTTTCAGCAGTAAAAACGGTGTTTCTACGGCTACAATAAGGAGTTTTGTGATCGTGGTATTTCATGAAAATTACGTTGATTTGAATGAGAGGCAGCGTCTAACGGAAGTTTCAAGACAATCGGAGGGCAAACGCGGAAGAAAAAAAGACAAAAAGGGGCGGGGCTGCATAAGGTGAATAAGTATTACTAGATGAATTAGGGCGGAGTTTAGAGCGTCCACGTAGGTCCGCCATCTTTGTCCAGTAATCTTACCCGAGATGACCATTCTGATGCTACTGGGAGTCAACGGCAGAGACCACAGTAAGCTCGGCAAGGTAAGTGATTTGCTTAAATAATAATACTTTTATTGTGCAGTAGTATAAACGGTTTGGTTCCTTATAAACGTTATTAACGTGGTTACGTATCTGGATGCTTGAATATGTTGAAATCACACTTTGGCATCCAAGATTTTAAAAAAGACAAACACTTTGCTAATGGTGCAGTTTATTGTCTGACTAGCTAACGTTAGGTATCGAGAACCTCCTGAGGTGAGATAAGATAATACTTTTATTTCGCTGATATCTTGAGGGATTTACATGTTTGTTTTCTTAAACGTATTGACGTGATTATAACATGATGAAAATGTAGACTCTTGAAGGCGAAGAAAAAGATCTAGCCTATCGATAGTGTCGTTTAGCCTACTTTGACTGCTAACGTTAGCTATGAAATCAGGTGAGGGATCTGTCTTTATTATTGATAATATTTTAATCCTGATGGATTTCCTAACGGCTTGTTTTGTTACAAACGTTATTTACGCAGTTATATTTGTAAGGAATTATGCGAGGAAAGGAAAGGAAACACAACAGGAGGACCTGCGGCCTATTCTCGCTATGCATGTTCTGCATTTCCAGTGCTACGCTGAGAGATAGTTGCAACTAGTAACATTGACCATATCTGACTCCATTAATATAGTTGATTAAGGGCTCCGCACACCGCTTCCGACACAGTGCGGAGCACTCCGTCTTCAACATTCCATTCCATTGTTTTCAATGCAACCCCGCACACCAGCGCCGATGTCTTCCGCCGTCGGTTGTGAATTACGATTCAAGTCTATTTTGTCGGAGCCGCCCATTGACATCCAATGTTAATTTCACCGGCTACTGTGCTAGGTGCTAGGCGAAATTGTCTGATTCGAAAGTGCTCCGCAATGCTGTCGGAACCGGTGTGCGGCCGGCTTTAGACACATGAATTGTAGAAGGGTGTTTAGCGTTACTCACTGGTACAATCTTAAGATCTCACCATGCCAAATGCCTCGCTTACCAATAATGGACTAAGTCTGAGTACGGTGCCTGCTCTATAGACAAAGACCTAATGACTATCAACTATTGTCCTGAGCACACAGTGGATTGTCCTACTTGCGTGTCGGCTTGAACGTCTATTAGTCAAATGTCAAAATACAGTATAACAATTCAGTCATATTGTGGCTACACCATACCTTACAGAACTACGTCTCAGTAATCAGTTCAGCTTAGACCAATGTGGATCAGATTGTATTTTATTATCCAAAGATAACTTGAATTCAGTTACAGATAGAAAACCAACTAAGTGAGTAACATAAAACATTAACATTAACAGTCAGAGAATAAAGACAGCCTGCCTGGCCTAAGAGAGGAATGGCTACATCCAACAGCAAGCTGCTGGATGGGAGTTCTGCTACAGAGAGTCTCCTAGAGCATATTCTCACCTTGCCTTAAATACCCATGCTTTCCTTTGTGTTGTTCTTACTGATAAAAGACAATGCCAAATGGTTGATGCAGAGATGGGGGAAGCTATCCTGAAAAGACCAGGAATCCTAGATTCCTGATAAACATATTAGGACTATGCTATTTCTTGATGAGACTGAGACCATTAAATCATTTAGACTTAGACCATCAAAATGAGACCAAACATGACACACATTGCATTCTGTAAATTCATACAGTAATTATATACATTGTCCCTTTGTCTGTCTTCAGAGTGACTTTCCCGTAAGAAAGCAGAGGGTGAAACTGTAGGGGACAGGTAGTGAAGATAAGACACAGTGGGAGATAGGAATGCAGAGACAGTGTGGCTTATCCAAATATGGGGGATGGTCATCAGCCCTTGATATGGCAGAACCACCTGCCTTACATATTTCTGGATGCTGGAATATGTTGAAATCAGGCTTTGGCATCGTAGATTAAAAGAGGACTGACACTTTGCTAATGGCGCAGTTTATTCTGACTAGCTAACGTCAGGCTAGATCTACCTCCTGAGGTGAGAGGGGTGAGATAATACTGTAGCGTAGTTTGACTCTGATGCACTGGGGCATGATGGGAGTTTTTGCCATTGTTAGATATGCGGAGAGGAACTACTACTTTTATGGTTCGTAGCCGGCTATTATGCATTTAGTTAGTAACAGGTGTTCGTGCCTGTAGATTATGCCTTTGTTAAGTGAGCCATTTATGGGGTTTAGTGTTAAGCCCACCGTGGGCATGAAGTGTAATGGCTGGTTCTAGTCTATGTCATTTTCCCGCTGAATGTCATGTTTGAACTAAAAAGCAATTGTGATAATAAATGGCAGAAAGCCAATGATATTCGAGCTGGTGTTTGATTCTGTTCACGTCACATTGGTGCCAGAAGTGGTCCAGAAGGGAGAAGAATGTTCACGCCGACCACAATGATCGTATCCGAAGATACAGTGACAGATGTGAGAAGAAGAATACCAGCCTTCAGCATCATGGACGATACGCCGACCTGCCGAACACCCCAGCGCACCTCCACGGGAGCGGATGGAGCCAGCGAGCCACGGCGAGTTATGGAAACCGCCAGACCCAACCCGTTTTGGCTGCCCGCCGCCGAGAAGATGCCTGCACTGGAGCCCGCCTACCTGGATGAGCAACCCCTCCCGCTCAGTGGGCAGACCGCGGAAGGACTACTCCACCCCGGCTACGGCAACGCAACGACTCCACCGAAGAGACCGACCACCAAGCTGCCGAGATACAACGGCGAGGCACTGCTGGAAACGTACCTCGTTCAAGTACAGCTGGCGGCCAGTTTCAACGGCTGGTCAAGCGAAGAGACGGGTGTGCAGGTGGCGCTTGCGCTGGAAGGAAGAGCACTCCAAGCGTTGATGGACTTGAGACTGGGCCAACAAGCCTGCTGGCCGGCCATCAAAGAGGCCCTACAGCGCCGGTTTGGTCAGCGGATCTTCAGAGAAGATGCTCGGGAAAAGCTAGCCAATCGTTCCAGAAAGGAGGGGGAAAGCCTGGGTGCGTTCGCCGCTGACCTGAAACTCTACGCGAGAAGAGGGTATGCCACATTCGCCGACGCAGAACAAGAAGAGCTCACGCTGCAGGCGTTTGTGAGAGGTCTACGTCCCGAGAGGCTCCGAGAACACATCCGCCTACATTTCCCCATGTCCATGAACGAGGCGCTAGAAGAGGCAGAACGGGTAGAGCATGTACTCGGCGGAGGCAAACATCTGGCGAGACAAGTGGAAGTAGCCGAAGAACGTAGCATCGAGGCGGTGGCAGCAGCGAGTATGGTGCGAAGAGACACCCAGAGAAACCCGAGGAGACAGAGAGGAGATGGAAATTGCTATCGGTGCGGAGAGGCTGGCCATGTAGCCCGCCATTGCACGGCGCCTGCCCCGTTGAACTTGCCACCACAACCGGCGTCAAACCAGCAGAGGCCGGTGCAGCGGGAGGACCGCCGCCCTCAATAACCACCCCCTCCCTGGAGCTCTACAGACTGAGCCGTGTCGGGCAAGCTCACGGTTTGTACGTCGAGTGTATCATGGAAGGAGTGTTGGTGCGCGCACTAGTGGACACCGGTTCGACTATCTCAATCATCCGACCAGGGGTACTACCACGCACAGACCAGGTGTGCCCGCCCGGGTGGACAGCGACGGAAACGCGGATTGCTACAGTGACGGGAGAGCAGGCACAGATGAAGGGGAGGAAGACGTTAACCATCTCCATTGCCGGCCGCACAGTGCAACACGCGTTTTGGCTGGCTGACATTCAAGACAAATGTATCGTGGGGCTGGATCTACTGAATGTGTGGAAAGCGACAGTGGATGTGAGCAAGGCACAGCTGTGAATTGGGGCGTTAAGCTGCTCGCTGGAGCTGAGAATGCAGCGATGGGAAGAGCTGCAAGGACTGGGGAAAGGCCCGCAGTCGAGAGCCAATCAGCGAGCAGCGTGCTGAGAGCAGAGTGCGCTCTACCAGGTCCGCTTCAGGAAGACCACGCCCACGTGAGACACAGCCAATCGTCACTGCCCGCCCTTCTAAATTCAAATCAAGAGAGAGAGTTAGGCAAAATTGACTCAATGCCGTCGAAAGAGACAAGACAAGCTGTTATGGATTTATGCACGCGTAGCCAAGAGGGACTGTTGCCAGCTCAACAACGCCAAGTACAGTTACTCCTCGAGGAGTTCATGGACATTTTTACTGCCCGCGATGAAGAGTGCGTTGGAACGAATTTAATTCAGCACGACATCGATACAGGGAATGCACACCCAATCCGGCTCCGTCCGCGCAGGCTGCCCATAGCCAAGCGTGAGGCGGCTGAGCAAAAGATCGCCGAGATGGCAGCATCAGGCGTTATCGAACCAAGCAACAGCCCATGGACTGCGCCCGCGGTGCTGGTTAAATAGAAGGACCACACTTGGCGTTTCTGCGTCGATTATAGGCGCTTGAACGACGTTGCAAGAAAAGACTCATACCCGCTGCCAAGAATCGACGACGCGCTGGATGATCTCGCCGGATCCAAGTGGTTCAGTTCGCTGGACTTGCGGAGCGGATATTGGCAGGTGCGCCTCACGCCTGAGGCGCGCCCCAAGACAGCCTTCTCGATTGGCCAAGGACTATGGCAGTTTCGTGTCATGCCCTTCGGGCTTTGCAACGGGGCTGCAGCATTCGAGCGCCTTATGGAGAGGGTGCTGGAGGGCATACCCAGGAGTGTGGTCTTCCTCGACTACCTGCTATGCCACGCGTCTGAGTTCGAGAAGGCGATGGCTAACCTGCGCGAGGTGTTCGAAGCCATATGGAGGGCCGGGCTGCGGCTGCACCCGAGAAAGTGCCATCTGCTGCGGAAGGAGACAGCGTTCCTCGGGCACACCATTAGCGAGGCAGGAGTGTCTATCGACCCGTCTAAGATCGCCACCGTGAAGGATTGGCCCACCCCCCGTGATACCGCGGAGCTTCGCAGTTTCCTGGGGCTAGCGTCTTATTATAGATGTTTTGTCAAAGACTTTGCCGACATAGCGAGCCCCCTGCACCGGCTCACACAGAAGGCACAGCTATTCGAGTGGACTGAGAGCTGCGCGGAGGCGTTCAAGACGCTGAGAGATCGGCTAATTGAGGCGCCAGTGTTGGCATTCCCAGACCCAAACCGGCAGTTTATTCTGGACACCGACGCCAGCGATATGGGCGTGGGGGCGGTGCTCTCGCAAGAAGGAGAGAGCAGAGAGCAGGTAATCGCCTACTTCAGCCGAGCCCTCAGCAAACCAGAGAGGAATTACTGCGTCACCAGAAGAGAGCTGTTGGCGGTGGTCCTGGGGGTCCGGAGTTTTCGAACTTACCTGTATGGGAAGAGGTTCCTGCTACGCACCGACCATGCCTCCCTTGCCTGGCTACTGAACTTCCGCGAGCCAGAGGGGCAAGTCGCGAGATGGATCGAGGCGCTTCAGGATTACGACTTCGAAATACAGCACCGACCGGGCAAGCTACACGCCAACGCAGATGCGATGTCGAGGCACCCATGCACCGAAACACAGTGCCGTCAGTGTGAACGCCACGAGAAGCGGAGCACGGCAGTGGAGGGCGTGCACGCCCAGCGGCCAGAAGAGGAGCTCATTCGCGCCGCCAACACAGCGGTAACGTTAACCGCCCCGGCCCGCTCCCAGAAGAGAATGGGAGGCGCTTGACCGGCGACAGCTACGACAGATGCGGCAGGCAGACCCCGCTCTCGCTAGGCTCCAGTCCTGGATGGAACTTGGACAACGGCCGCCATGGTCTGCAGTGTCCGCCCTCGGTCTGGAGACAAAGGCATTGTACTCCCAGTGGCCGAATTTCACCATCCACGAGGGGCTGTTGTATCGTCGGTGGCAGGCACCATCCGGTCAACGAGAGACGCTGCAGCTGTTAGCCCCACCCAGTTTGAGAGCCCAGATCCTGGAGATGAACCACGGTGGCGCGGGGTCGGGCCACTTCGGGATTACGAAGACGCTACACCGACTGCGCTCCCGGTTTTACTGGCCGGGCTGTCGTAACGACACCGAGCAGTATGTCCACTGCTGCGACGCGTGCACCGCCAGAAAAGGGCCCAGTCGCCGCTCACATGCTCCCCTGCAACGGTATCAGGTGGGCGCGCCCATGGAGAGAGTCGGCGTAGATGTGCTCGGGCCGATTCCGGTCACTGAGCGAAACAACTGCTACATCCTGGTAGCAATGGATTATTTCACCAAGTGGCCAGAAGCGTACGCCGTGCCCGACCAGAGCGCCGTGACAACAGCTGAGCGCCTTGTAAACGAGATGTTTGCACGCTTCGGGGCTCCCGGAGAATTACACAGCGACCAAGGCAGAAACTTCGAAGCAGAGGTGTTCAAGGAAGTCTGTCGACTTATGGGGGTCAAGAAGACTAGGACAACCCCTTTACATCCCCATTTACATCAAGTGACGGACTCGTCGAGCGTTTCAATAAGACGCTGGCTGAGCAGTTAACGATCATGGGCAACTCGCAAGCGGACTGGGACCTCCACATCCAGATGGTGCTGTGGGCGTATCGAGGTGCGGTGCAGGAGAGTACCGGCTGCACGCCCGCCGCGCTGATGTTTGGCCACGAGCTCCGGACACCTGTGGACCTGGTGTTCGGTCCCCCTCCAGAGCCCACGGTGGAGGGCACGCCGGGACTGGAATACTACTACCGCCTTCGCGACCGGCTGAAGGTAGTGCACGAACAAGCCAGGGAGTCACTACAAGCGGCGGGCGCGAAGCAGAAACGCGCCTATGACACCCGCACTGCTGGCCAAGACTTTGACAGTGGGGACCAGGTGTGGGTGCACTCACCGCAGCGAAAGAAAGGTGCGTCTCCTAAACTGTCTAGCCAATGGATAGGGCCTTGTGTTGTGTTAGCAAAATTGTCAGATGTAGTGTACCGGGTTAAGCTAACGGGGAATAGGAGAACTGTAGTCATTCACAGGGACAGACTTGCACCCTACCGCCCTTTGGCTCGCCCTGAGGGGGCAGCAGAGACTGTATGCGATTCCACAGAGACTGTATGTGACTCCACAGAGACTGTAAGATCACCTGTTCACGGACAGGCTTCTACGAGTCAGCCCAGACGGGCACGTCAAACTCCTGCTCGTTTTCAAGACTTTGTGATGTTGGCTGAGGTTTATGGGGACATGTAAACCGCCTAGGGGGGAGCTATGTAGCGTAGTTTGACTCTGATGCACTGGGGCATGATGGGAGTTTTTGCCATTGTTAGATATGGGGAGAGGAACTACTACTTTTATGGTTCGTAGCCTGCTATTATGCATTTAGTTAGTAACAGGTGTTCGTGCCTGTAGATTATGCCTTTGTTAAGTGAGCCATTTATGGGGCTTAGTGTTAAGCCCACCGTGGGCATGAAGTGTAATGGCTGGTTCTAGTCTATGTCATTTTCCCGCTGAATGTCATGTTTGAACTAAAAAGCAATTGTGATAATAAATGGCAGAAAGCCAATGATATTCGAGCTGGTGTTTGATTCTGTTCACGTCACAATACTTT